>JAJMFO010000056.1:0-63900 GCA_030574715.1 Xingzhongia strasburgensis
TCAACAGATTTGATAACACCAACAGCAACGGTTTGTCTCATATCTCTGACAGCGAATCTACCTAATGGTGGGTATTCGGTGAAAGCTTCGACACACAATGGCTTGGTTGGGACAAATTTGACAATAGCAGCGTCACCAGATTTGATGAATTTTGGATTAGCTTCCAAACTCTTACCAGATCTTCTGTCAATCTTTTCCAAGATTTCATCGAACTTACAAGCAATGTGAGCAGTGTGACAATCCAAAACTGGAGAGTAACCAGCAGAGATTTGACCTGGATGGTTCAAAACAATAACTTGAGCGTTGAAAGAATCAGTACCTTTTGGTGGATCGTTCTTGGAGTCACCAGCAACGTTACCTCTTCTGATTTCCTTAACGGAAACGTTCTTGACGTTGAAACCAACGTTGTCACCTGGAACACCTTCAGTCAATTGTTCGTGATGCATTTCAACGGATTTGACTTCAGTGGTAACACCAGCTGGGGCGAAAGTAACAACCATACCTGGTTTGATAACACCGGTTTCAACTCTACCGACTGGCACAGTTCCGATACCACCAATCTTGTAAACATCTTGCAATGGCAATCTCAATGGTTTGTCAGTTGGTCTTGAAGGTGGTTCAATAGCATCAATGGCTTCCAATAAGGTCTTACCCTTGGAGACACCAGCTTTGGTTTCCTTTTCCCAACCTTTGTACCATGGACAGTTCGCAGAGGCTTCAATCATGTTGTCACCATTCCAACCAGAGATTGGAACGAATGGAACAGTCTTTGGGTTGTAACCAACCTTCTTGATGAAGTTGGAGGTTTCCTTGATAATTTCTTCGAAACGTTTTTCATCCCATTTGACAGAGTCCATCTTGTTGACAGCAACAATCAATTGTTTGACACCTAAGGTGAAAGCCAACAAAGCGTGTTCTCTGGTTTGACCATCCTTGGAGATACCAGCTTCGAATTCACCAACACCACCAGCAATGATTAAGATAGCACAATCAGCTTGAGAAGTACCAGTAATCATGTTCTTGATGAAATCTCTGTGACCTGGAGCATCAATGACAGTAACATGGTATTTTGGAGTTTCGAACTTCCATAAAGCGATATCAATGGTGATACCTCTTTCACGTTCAGCTTTAAGCTTGTCAAGAACCCAAGCGTATTTGAAAGAACCTTTACCTAATTCGGCAGCTTCCTTTTCGAACTTTTCGATAGTACGTTTGTCAATACCACCACACTTGTAAATCAAGTGACCAGTGGTGGTAGATTTACCAGAATCGACGTGACCAATGACGACGACGTTAACGTGAGTTTTTTCTTTACCCATTGTAGCTTATTGTATGTAATATTCTCAGAAGGAATGCAATTGATTACCGGTGTGAGGACAAGGAAAGGGAAAAAAGAGAAGGGAGAATTTTTTTAATGCGAAAAACTTGAGTGGCGATTATGCCCTTTTATATTTGATTTATTTTCCATGGTGAAAATTTTCAAAATCCATGTGGGAAAAAGATAGTGATAGTGTGCTGAGAATTACCGAACTAGGGCTGATATCTAGAAGGGAAATGCTGTGCCGTGCGATACCGTACTCTCTCCAGAAAGTTCTGAGAGTTACGCACCGGTTGTTAGGGTAACACAGTAAAACATGCCAAATTACATGCATCTTGAAAAAGAAATTTTGCAGTGAAAAATTTTTGATGAGATGAGGAAGAATAAAGAGACACGTCGTGTTGTTTGGGAGTGGAATTTCTATACTGGTTGGGTATAAAGCTGATAATTAGACAGAAGAGGCTTCAAAGAACATGGCTATGTAACTCGATCTCCAAACACCCCTTAAGTGGGGCTGATTTCGAGTAGGCTCGAGAGGTTCTGAACAGCAAATCATCCATCACCATGGTACGACCACGCCGGTGTTTACTTTTTACTTGCAGCGCCAGTCGTAGAATTCCCTATCGGGTAATGCTATGAGATTTATACTATCATAGTTATAGGGGGTCGTACAATTATAGCTGAAGTATATGTAGATATTTCCATGAACACATAACATTGGGAGTAAGCAAATTTAGGCGACAACAAAAGTAGCATATTGCTTCATCTCATCAGGAATCGCTTCCCAGTGACCATTGTCGATTAACCACTGCTTGTTAAATAGTTTCGAACTATATTTTTGTGCACTATCAGCAACAGTGGTTACCACATTTGACCCTTCAGGTAACGTCAGGGCCAACTCTTTGGCAGCTTGAATGTTGAGTCCTCCAGAGGCACCGATCCAACAGTCTTGCTCATGAATCAGTCTGTAAATCGTGACAATGGAGTCTGTATCTTCTATCATCACTGCATCATCTGCAATCTCTAGAGCATCATGCATCTGACCAGTCAAACATTTCTTACCAATACCTTCCACAAACGAGGAACCTTCAGTATCCCAGCTCTTACCATTAGTCTTAATGAATTGATGTAGTCCTGAACCTTTCTTATCAGCAAACCAACATTTACAACTGTTGTTTGTAGCATCCTTTAAATAAGAAGCGGTTCCCATGAAAGTTCCCCCTGTTCCAGCAGATGCTGCAAAACCATCAATCTTACCATGCAATTGATTATAGATCTCAGGTCCTGTTGTCTCGTAGTGTGCCTTTCTGTTACATGTATTTCCCATTTGATTGACGAAAACCGAGTTTGGTGTCTTTTTTGCAAAAATCTCAGCTGCATTAGTCCATAGTCTAGGATCTGTTGGTGGTAAATTATCAGGACACTTTACAACAGCGCATCCAGAAGCTTCCATGCATTTGATCTTTTCAGGTACCAAGTTATCTGGAACAAATAAGATCACATTAAATGGAGGATTGAAACATTTAGCCAACATTGCAAGAGAATTACCGCTGTTACCAGATGTTCCTTCGACTAGATTCCCACCCGGTTGGATCTTACCCTTTTGCAACAAATCGTTTAGCAAGTATAGAGCAGGACGGTCTTTGATCGATCCACCAGGGTTCTCGTACTCTGCTTTGAAGTATATATTTCTTCCGATCTCTTTTGAAAGACTTTCAAATTTGATGAGAGACGTGTTCCCAATTTTTTTAGAAATCTCTTCCTTTGTGTATGGTTGTGGAGAGTCAATAGTCATAATTTAGATCTGATTTCCGTGTTTGTATTAGTTGAACTATTGCAGTAATTAGTCTGCTATAAGTTGAGGAACTGAGAAAATATCAACAGTTTATATACACAGAAACAAAATAAAGACCCACTCGGAGAAGAGGGGCAGATGCAAAGATAACACGAATCCCATAACCTTGTGACTCTCCAACTTGTCATAGTAGTCCACTATCAGATAAAAGGGGAGCGAAACGAATGACGCTGATTGGACAGACACGAGAAAATTCTTCCCAACCCGTACATGTTATCTGAGAAAACCCCAAAAGATCTAGTAACCAAGTCAGGAAAGAGTAGGGTTAAAACCATGTTTCGACCTGGAGTAGAAAGCTCACTCAAATCAACCCATAACCCGCTTGAGTGTATACGGAAAGCTCTTCTTTCCATGAAGTTAAAGCTCTCTGTCCTGTTATCTTTTTGCAACTACTGGTCCACACATGCAATTCTCCTGCAGAGCTAAATTTGGAAACATTCCGCGATTGTTCTAGGCCCCTACCAATGAAATATCAGAGGGTATGGTGCTGATGTTATTGTATTTGTTTGAATTATCTTGAAGATGTGCTTTCTGGGGAAAAAGTGGGAGATCTGGGCACTTGCATAACTGTCTTCATTGTTTACATCCATTTGACACATAAATTTTAATTCAAATGGCACATCCACAGCTTTTTATATGAGATTCTTCATCGCATGCCACAATTGCGTGCGAATTGCGTCAAGCTTTTTTTTTTTTTTTTGGGCACTACCGCTTTTTCAAATTGACCTTTTTACAATTTCAAAAGGGACATCTTGAACACACGCATTGGGGTGACATTACTTATTACCGTGTATTCAAAATAGCCGAGAAGACTACTCAAGTAATTGAATAGTAATATGAATAGACGAAAGAATATATACAAGATTTCAGGTAGTAGCGTTGTCTGCCAGCAATTTTGAGTTTGAGCAGTTTTTAGTGACGCATTTGACAATATGGGGTTGATCAAAAAAAAACTACATACATAGACCATACACACATACAGATGTACAATCACTACATACCCAGACACCACTCATCTAGTGGGTCGGTGCAAACCGTCCTGAGACAACTTACGTACATAAGCTACGTGGTTATCTTTTCTGCATATTTAGGCGTTGTATCTTCACACTTTTGAATGAAGTTACACAAGGCTTGCTATGAAGCGGTGAGCTCTGATGCTTTCATCAAGCAAAACATCTGTTTTACATTCAAGAAGTTCTCTATTGTAGAAAGCCTCTGTTCTCTGTGGTTTGACGAGTTTGGTGATTGCATCATACTACAAAGTGGAAGTACTATATTTCGAGCTATGTCTTTTGACTTTCCTTTAGAAGTGTGTATATTGTCTCAAAACTTAGGTGGATTTTCAGTGTATATCTTGAGTGCCTTTGGAACCACATCATAATGACCTTTCTCTACTAGCCAGTCCCTGCTGAACAACTTGCTGACGTAGTTCTCTGCGGAATCAGCAGCAGTTGTGACAACATTTGATCCTTCAGGAAGAGACAATGCTAGAGCTTTAGCAGCAGCAATATTCAAACCGGCACTTGGACCAATCCATACTCCTTGATCTTGAAACAGTTCGTAGATTATTTTCACAGTTTCAGTATCAGTGATTGTCACAGCATCATCGACAACGTCCAATAGATCACTCATCTGTCCAGTAAGACTCTTCTTCCCAATACCCTCAACGAAGGACTCACCTTCTGATTCCCAATTGTCACCATGCGACTTTACATAGCTTGTCAATCCAGATCCAAATCTATCTGCAGCCCAGACAACCACTTTGGGGTTGGCTTCTTTCAAAAAAGAACCGACGCCCATCAAGGTACCTCCTGTTCCAGCAGATGCAGTAAATCCGTCGACTTTGCCATGGAGATCTTTGAATATTTCAGGCCCCGTTGTGGTATAATGCGCCCTTCTGTTCGAGGTATTGTCCATCTGGTTTAAATGTACAGTATTCTCATGACTCTCCGCATATGCAATCGCCTGGTTGTTGAAGAACAAAGGACTAGTTGTAGGGACATCAATAGGACATTTGACCACTTCACAACCAAGATCTCTCAACAACGTGATCTTATCCTCAATAAGACTGTCAGGAACAAACAACTTGACACTCAAAGGCGGGGTCTGAGCTCTGGCCAGCAACGCAAGAGCCACTCCGGTATTACCTGCCGTGCACTCAGATATCGTGGTCAGCTTTGGATCCCTGGCCAATGCATCTGCAATAAGGTATTTTACTGCCCTATCCTTGATCGAGTGCCCCGGATTATAGTACTCTGCCTTGAAGTAGACATTTCTCTTGATCTCTGCGGACAGTTTCTCAAACTTAATGAGCGGAGTGGAGCCAATGCGGGAAAGGAAGTCTTCAGCCGAGCCAGCAGCGTACTTATCAGCCATTTGCTTATAATGTTGTTGGTGTTTTAGAGAGTGTTGATGCTGATCTTGTGTGGCTTCTCGAGAATTGAAGTTATGGTGTCTTGGTGTCCGATGAGGAAAAAAAAAATTATTTCACAGTTCCGAGATGCTTTGTTCTTTCTCTTGTAGTCATTGAGGAAATCACAAGCATTACGATCCAGCACTATGTCAGTTGTTTCTCCTACTATCCAATTCAATCCAACATCCAACAAGCTGATCACATTGGCGGCAGGGTATGTTTTTACCGTTGTGAAGGTTTCACCACCATAACTATGTCTATCCCGGAAAGCGAGAGCGTCAGTACTAACCTTATCATTTTAGTTGCTTCTGGGGTGTTGAGCAGATTTACAGAAAGCACTATGGAACCAAAGGGCTTATCGATGTCAAAGTTGGATTTGCCAATGGATCTCCAGACATCAGCCACCCTTCATACAAGAGAGTGTGCCAGGGGGATACAAACTATGCAGAAGTTGTTCAAATCAGTTATGATCCAAAACTGTTATCATTAAACGAACTAGTGCAATTTTTCTACAGAATCCATGATCCAACTACTATCAATGCACAGGGACACGATGTTGGTACACAGTACAGATCAGCTATTTATACCCATTCCGATGAGGATTATAAGATTGCCAAACAAGTTACAGAGGAGTTCCAACCAAAATGGGGAAACAAAATCATTACAAGAATAGAACCAATCAATAGTTACTATGATGCTGAGGATTATCACCAGTTATACCTCGACAAAAACCCAGATGGATACCACTGTGAGAATCACTATGTTAGGGATTTGTGATATAGTTGAACAATTACGTTCTTTCAAGATTTTATGAGATGTTTGTAGAGAATTTTACAGTATTTAACATTAATTGGATCTCATAATTTCCGGTCCAATAACAACATAATAACTTCGTTGATTTTGAATATACTAATGCTAAAAATTGAGACAACACCTTCTTTCTTTAAGTCTCAAGGATAAAAATGAGAGAACAAATAAAAAAATTAACCAAATAAACTCTCAAAAAACCTTCCCTCCATTCTTCTTTCTTCTTTCTTATCAAAATAAATCAAATCAAAACCAAAACCAAAATCAAAACAAAGAGCAAAATCATTCCTCATTATCAGTTTCAAAAGACTAATATTCAAGTCTTCGAATCATAATGGATAAACACCATGTCTGAAATCAATACCTGTGAAAATAGAAACACACAGATAGAACTTGAAACACATACAAAAAAATATTCAATACTTAATAATTAACAACCTGCTCAATTATCAAAAAACACAAGAACGTCGAGAACTGAAAATACTCATTCCCACCTTCATAAGAAGGAAGGCTTTGGTAAACTTGAAGTTTCCGGACTATTGGTGAACGATGCTCCAGCATAGTTAGCATTCAGTGTCTTAGAAGAGGATGATGTCATTGGTGCTGAAGATGGAGCCATTGATTTTCTTGAACCAGACAATGAACTATCATCAAATGGAGTACCTAAACGGCTCGATGATGGTGGTTGACCTTGTGGATTAGATGGAGGTGTAGGGATAGGCGATGAAGAATGGAAACTGTAGTTCGACGAAGCAGAATTTGGAACAGAGTTTGCAAATTGTGGCGAAGATAATGGAGAAGAACTTGGCTTCTTTGATTTATTGTTGTGTTTCTTGGATTTTGCCTTGTTGTTAATTTGATTCTCAGTCAAGTTATGTTCAGATGAGTTCGTCTTATAACTGTTTCCAAAATCAGGCTTCTCACCATTTGGGAGACTCTGTCTGACACTCTTGTTCTTCGATGCTTGTGGCAGATGTTGATGTTGCACCTGATGTGGCTGTTTCTTCTTGTTCCCATTCCCAAAATCAGGTCTCTTGCCGTTTGGAAGCGATGCCTTAGGAAGCCATCCGTCCTTGTGCTTGTTGGCCTGTGTCTTGGGCTGGTTGAAGTATTTGGTATCTTGAGCTTGTTGTTGTTCTACCATGATCATGCTATAATTTTGGCAACTTCTGCTATATGGACATATAAAAACCCCTTGAAAAACCTGGAGAATAATATTGTGGGTGTAAAGAGCAGAAATGGAGTTCTCAGTAGCGGAAACGAGCTCTAAAATGCGAAATAGTGCGTTATCTGTGATGTGCTGGCTCCTTATTGCGGATGACTGTTTCATGATTTTTTCAAAGGCGACAGAAAACCCGGTTCTGAAATATACGCTTAGATATGATATTGGGCGTAAAGTGTATACTGATAGCTTTACTAGTGCTATGATCAGTTTGTACTCTCATCTCTTCCAAGCTTCAGTGGTGTTTTGCTATCATTGGCAGATATCTCCTTCCATAAGTTTGCAGAAATGGAGTACAACCTTAAGAAGGAAAACAGGAAGAAGTTTCAGGACAAATCTAGACTGAAGCGGCACCACAAGAAAGACTACTCGAAAGTGGTCAAGAAACCAGAGGATGAGACCGCAGAACAGCAAAAGGAACAGGAGGGACAAGTGACGAATCCAGAGCTTGATGAAGATGGGAATCCTATAGTAGATGAGCCTGACTCTAATGACTGGAGGTACAAAGAGGAGCTGGCCATTGAAGGACTAGATGATGCGCAGTATGACAATGAAGTTATCAAAAAGGCCATCGAAGGTCGAGAGATCGATCTCAATGGAGCCAAAAAGATTAACATAAGCAAGATGTCCACAAAGGAGCTGCTCTCCTTAAAGATTACAGATCCCAAGTACGATCAGAAGATAACTAACCACCGAGATGACTTTGATCTCGATGAGGTACTAAAAGAGCCCGTACGCCCCAAAGCACAAGCTGGTTCTACCACGAAAACCACAAACAAAACACCAAAACAACTCAAAGATGACGAGGCATTCCTCGACGACCTTCTATAGCATACACTTCTCACTCTCCTCACTATCATAGCACTTCTCTTCTATACCTATCTCAGCTGTTCAAAGTAAACGACGTAATCGCGCTTCGTAACCCGGCAACAGAGCCAAAGTAATATTTTTTTCACGGTTTGAGCAACACCGAATTTTTTTTCTCTGTCCTGTCTATAAACTCATCGAAAAAGAATTTATAGGAAAAAACCACTATCTTTTGCAATTACAATTACACGTTTTTGAACACTTTCTTGCTTGATTATATTCTGTGAACTTTGGACGAAACACATCCTCAAAGCACAGGCCCACATACACTCATACATATATAAACAGTCAAGAAAAACAAGTAATTAATCATGGCAGTTTCAGCATCAAAGGCTAAGAGAGACGCTAAAAAGGCCGCCTCTGGTAAAAAGGTCAAGAAGACTTCAGACGTCGATGCCGCAGCTGAAGAAATCAAGAACTTGAAGTTACAGCAAGATAAAGATGGTATATCTGACCGTGTTACCACGGGTGTCTTGGACTCTTTAGAAACATCAAGAGATATTAAATTATCTTCAGTTTCTTTGCTTTTCCATGGTAAAGTCTTGATCCAAGATTCTGAATTGGAATTAAATTATGGTCGTCGTTATGGTCTATTAGGTGAAAACGGTTGTGGTAAATCTACCTTGTTGAAATCCATTGCCGCTAGAGAATTTCCAATCCCAAAAAATATCGATATCTATCTATTAGATGAACCTGCTGAACCTTCCGAATTCTCTGCTTTGGAATACGTTGTTAGAGAAGCAGAACATGAATTGAAAAGATTAGAAGATGAAGTTGAAAGAATCATTGTTGAAGATGGTCCAGAATCCCCAATTTTGGAAGGTTTATACGAAAAAATTGACTCTTTAGATCCATCAACTTTTGAATCAAGAGCTGCAGTTATTTTGACCGGTTTAGGTTTCAACAAAGTTACCATCAACAAAAAGACTAAAGATATGTCTGGTGGTTGGAAAATGCGTGTCGCTTTGGCTAAAGCTTTGTTCGTTAAACCAACTTTGTTGTTATTAGATGACCCAACTGCTCATTTGGATCTAGAAGCTTGTGTTTGGTTAGAAGAGTATTTGAAGAGATTTGATCGTATCTTGGTGTTAGTTTCTCACTCTCAGGATTTCTTGAACGGTGTCTGTTCCAACATGATTGATATGAGATTACAAAAAATCCATGCTTATGGTGGTAATTATGATTCTTATGTCAAGACTAGATCTGAACAAGAAACCAATCAAATGAAAGGTTACAACAAACAACAAGAAGAAATCACACATATTAAGAAATTCATTGCATCTGCAGGTACTTATGCTAACTTGGTTCGTCAAGCTAAATCTAGACAAAAAATCCTGGATAAGATGGAAGCTGATGGTTTAATTGAAAAAGTTGTTCCTGATAGAGTTTTCACTTTTAGATTCCCAGACGTTGAGAAATTACCACCTCCAGTTTTGTCTTTTGATGATATTTCATTTGCTTACGATGGTAAGAAGGAGAACAATCTATATGAACATTTGAATTTCGGTGTTGATATGGACTCAAGAATTGCCCTTGTTGGTCCAAATGGTGTTGGTAAATCCACTTTATTGAAAATTATGACTGGTGAGTTACAAGCTCAATCTGGTCGTGTTTCAAGACATACACATATCAAAGTTGGTGTTTATTCTCAACATTCTGCTGATCAATTAGACTTGACAAAGACTCCATTAGAATTTGTTCGTGATAAATTCTCCAACATTTCCCAAGATTTCCAATATTGGAGAGGTCAGTTAGGTCGTTACGGTTTGACTGGTGAAGGTCAAACTGCTCAAATGGCTACATTATCTGAAGGTCAACGTTCAAGAGTTGTCTTTGCGTTATTGGCTTTAGAAGCTCCAAACATCTTGTTATTGGATGAACCTACCAACGGTTTGGATATCCCAACTATCGATTCCCTAGCTGAAGCTATCAATTCTTTCAACGGTGGTGTTTGTGTCGTTTCGCACGATTTCCGTTTATTGGATAAGATTGCTAAGGACATTTTCGTTGTTGAAAACAAGACAGCCACAAGATGGGATGGTAGTATTGCAGACTATAAGAACAAATTGGCCAAGAATGTTGTCTTATAATCTGCTCAACAAGGGGTTGCGCTTGCTTAATTTATTTGGTTAGTTTATATATCTCATTCGGGTTTGTTTTATGTTTGCAAAATATTATGGATGTAATCTCATAATCAGAGACAGTTGTTATAGCTGTTTATTCGTAGAGATAAGATCAGTGTTTGATTGGCGGTTGCACGTGAGACATGATACTTGACTTGATAGCTGATGTCAGCCATTTGATGGAATGATCCCTGTAAGCGATCAAGATGATAACTACAAAGAGTACCAATAAGAAAATCAATTGAGCCCACAAAAGAGCTACAAACATTCCAGGAAAACGAGAACATTCCCCAAAGAAGATGCTGTCTATATATACACAGACCTACAACGCAATATCAGCCCATCGAGCACAGTGACAGCACTTCTGCACGCTATTTGCAGATGCACGCTGATTTTTTTAGTACGCTACTTTTTTTTTTATTAGTGCATGTCCGAATTAGGCAAAAGGTAAACACTGGCTTTTCATTTCAATTTCAACAGGAAAAGACAAAAAGTATTGATCTTGGGCTCTTTTTGAAGAATTTGAACACAGTTTTCTAGTTCAATTGTGCCAGCGCCTGTATTGAAGCGTTGCAATAGCAACTGAGGTCTTTCACACCCTTTTGGACATTCTTTCCCACGCTCGTTTTCGACATCATCAACAGCTCCCATACAGGCACTGTTCTTGGTTTGTTTACCATTAAGCGAACTGCAGAAACCCGCACGCAGTCAGAGTCTTTGGTTTCTTTCTGGCTTGTCAAGTTCCAGCTCTCCAGAAAAACACAATTCTTTTATTAGCATCTTTCACATCTCCCACAACTAGCTACAACAAGAACAACCAACAGGTAGTGAAGGTCAAGAGAGATGTCCTTCAGAGGCCACAAGCGGAGGCCCACGTCCATAGCCACAGATGAGCTTCTCAGGATATCAAACAACGTAAACACATATGTCACACCGGATGGACAAGTTCTCCAGTCTTCGATGGTGAAGAATGGCTCACCAAGCAAAAGGCAACTCACGGGATCAACTTCACAGGTGAGATTCTCTTTACCAGCTGCTGCTGTTTCTGATGACGATGATGAAGAAAGCGATGGCGCTGACTCCTTCCTCAGTGAGGAGTGGGAGGATATGGAAGAGGAACACACACCAGAGCCAGAATCTCGAGGAAGATCCACACACAAAAAGACGAAATCTGTGAGTAACTCGATGAGGGAACTTCTCTCTTCAAGTCCCCAAAGGCACAAGCTCTACGTGAGGCCACACTCGGATCTCAACCCACGTCCAATTCCAATTCCAGTGGAGCTGCATCTTCCTCCACTGCTGTCTCCAAAGAATAAGAGTAAACAGAGACCTTCTTCCCTAGTCTTCAATGGTGTGGACTACGAGCCATTCGAAAAACAGTTCATAGACGCAAACTACAAGATGGTGCGGTCCCAAGAACTCTCTTATACTGCTCCTACAACCTCTAGAGTGTCCGAATCTCAGCATTCCTCTCCAACAACTCCAAGAACTCAGAGTATCGTTATACCAGATCTCACAAAACCTTTCTCCTTGCCGATTTCTAAATCATCTAATACACTGGACAACGAGGAAGAGATTCAAAACCCAAGCCCTGCTGCAAAGAGGCAGAATAATCAACTCAACAAGAGATTCTCATTTCCTCCTAGAACCAATCACAAAAATAATACTAATAGTAATAATGCTCAACAGCAACACCAGAGACAGTCTTCAAGAGATCTCCCACCAGTACCGGTTTCTGAGCAGCAAAAAACACATCTTGAAACTGAAATGGATTCAAGGGATAGGTTACGCAACTTCCATGCCCCTTCAAATTCACAGCTTTACCAATCCCAGGAGCCTCAAGAGCCTAAACTATTACCTGGATGGAAGCCTCATTCTAAATCTACTTCTACAAATAATGACACCAACTTGCATGCTCATCACGAGTCTAATCATGGTCTTCAAATTTTCAATGCTGATGGACAAACTCAAGCATCATTGCATAATACTAACCCATATGGACGTTTTGCTGATGCGTCTGCTCCAACACCTCAAACTACCAGATCACCTATTAATTTCCATCGTCATAAAAGGTCTCAATCCACGGTCATTGCATATCCTGTTGAAGAGGCAGATATGGTTCAAAGGCCTTTACATCTCTCTGAGCAGTATCAAGCTCCATCGAAGGATGTGACTCCAGACTCTGTTTATTCAGAACTGTCCGATGAAGCCGTTTCTACGTCAGAGCTCACACAGCATCAAGAGCCTTTACAAAAACCAAAACATTATATTTCAAGGGAGGAGTCCATATCTTCCATTCAAGACTCGATTCAGAACTCACTCCAAGCCTCTGTTGAGTTGCGCAATATGGAAGATGAAGAAAATGCTCAATCATTCATATCTGAAGAATCTGAGCACTCTAATCAACTACTTGACCTTGGTAACATGATTATCCAGGCAGGTGGTAACTTGACTTTGACTGAAGAGCAAATTATAAGAATGGACGAAACCATTGCATCACAATCGCATATTTTTGATGAGCCACTATCAAAAGAACTATCACAATCAGAGCAAATCAATATTCTCGAGGATTCAGACCAAGAAGGTCATGAGGTTATTCAACCAGTCATTCAAGAGAAATCAGCTGGACCAATTCCATTACATAGAGAACAGCCATTGGGATCACAACATGAGCCGCATAGAGTCTATGCAAGTGATAATGTCGAGGCTGAACATATAAGAATGTATTCACATAATATGGCTTTGAGATTGCACAAACATGTCTCGTCTCCATTGATGAGCCACTCAAGTTATGAATCCGAGATCAGTGAACCTTTCAGTGCTGCTGCTAGTACACAAACATATGAGACTATTCTCTCTTCATTGGGAGGAAATGTCCCTGCAACCATTGACTTGACGAATGATGACTATGCTTTGGTCAAGGGTAAACGAGCGGATAGAGAAGGTTCCTATAGAAGTGTCATCAATGAGATGGATACTGGTGAACTACGAGAGACAATCATTTTGGATGATGACAATGAACTACAAACTGTTAAACCTTTGAATCTCAATCACAAGAAATCCAGATCATTGATGGAACACACAACAAGATCATTCTCGAATCTTTCATTTGAGACAATTGCATCTGAAGTACAACTGAATGTTGAATCTGAATCGAACCAGGAAGAGGATGATGTTGTGATTTTGGGCTCATCACCCACAAGATCATCAAGAAAATACACCAACGCTAGAAAGTCTGTCATTGAACTATGTGACGATACCATGAAGAACACAAGACAAGTCCTGGATGACTTGAAGAGACAGAAAACCATTCTACTGAACAAGCAAAGAGAGTTGATGAAACAACAAAAATCAGATGAAGATAATTTACAACAGATTAGAAAATTACAAGATGATTTGAAAAGGGTGCAAATATCTCAAACCAATATGCAAAGACTACGTGATTCCTCTAAGAACACAAGCAACGTTGCAACAAATCCTGGTATTGGATCTGATTATTTTGATTATATGAACAGTGAGGCTTATGATTTCGAAACTTTCATGAGATCAAATCAGCAATCTCAAGTTATTTGAAATCAGATATTTTGATCTGAGATTTGAAGCTGTGTTGTCTTCATTCCCCTGTACTAATAAAAATAATGAAACCATGTGCAATATTTGTAGTCTATGCTAAATTGTCAAATTCAAGAGCTATAATAACCAGAATCATCAATGAATGACCCTTCAGAAATGGGCGATAATTCATAATCTCTTTGATCTCTTGTGAATCCAGGGTTTGGTGTAACAAAAGAGTTATTTGGTGTTTGATAAGAGAATGATGACTGTTCTTGGTTTTCTTCGTGCAAAGACTCATTATTTGACCGTAATGAGTTTGATCTATTGAAAAGAGTGACAGTTTTATCGTTTGTTTGGAATTTGGTATTTTGTGGTAATTCTTCAACAATGCCTCTGTTTTTCTTCATACTGTTCATCTTGGGTTTCAACTGCTGTTGATCATTCAACTTGTCATTATAATAGTAATCTTCGGGTATCCCGTTGATTTCGTCCAAAAGGGAGTCATACGAGCCGTTAGACTGTCTTTCAAAGTGTGATCTCTCCTCATCTGAAAGCCATGAATATCTGTTAGTTTGAAACTCCTGATCAAGAGTAGTAGGAATTTGATGATATTTGAGAGATCTCTTCGGTTTTAGAGAGTTTAGCTGTTTATTTCCATGAGAAGCTCCCAGATCCTGAAGTCTAGAAGGTGAGGTTTGTTGTGGTTTGTTGAGAGGTTTGGAAGGAGTGGATTGCTCAAGGGAAGGATCATATCTATTCTCTTTTGGTCGATGGTCCTCTTCATCATCAGAAAAATACTTCTTATTGAATATCTCTTCATCATCATTAAATTCATCATCATCAAAATAATTCATATCATCATCAAAATCATCATCCACCAAATCATTAATGTAAAATCCCTGTTCACGTACCATACTAGCCTTTTCTTTTTGGATTTCAATGTCATTCTTATAATATCGAATCGAAGTATTTCTGCCCGTACGGCGATCTTGTTCGAATGAAAATTCACTTTCATGGGAAGAAGCAGAGTCATCACCCTTGACATCACCACCCATGGGTATCGAGTCAAGAGGGATAGTATCATTCAACTTTAACTTCTCCTCTACGAGAGAGCTGAAAGTTTCATCTCCTTCTTCCACTTTGTCATCAATGACATCCTTGGAAGCAACAGCAACATCTCTATCAATATCATCAGTTTCATACTCATCATCACCATCACTGGGATATCTCAAGTTAGGTATGAGTTCAACGGGGTCTTCTAATGCTGGTAGGTCAGTTGTCACAATCTGCGCTCTTCTATGCATATTTTTCTTATCCTTCAAAAGGTCTCTGTCTGGAATCTCCAGCACGGTGTTCAAGGGAAGTTGTATCAAATCATTCTCATCTGTACTTGTCCTCGTGGAGAATAGTTTGTTATTGACAGAAGTGAAAGAGTTGAGGTAGGAGTCGGTAGTGGAGTACAGCGATGGTGAGGATGATTTTTCTGATTGCAGACTGCCTCTGTTGTTATTGGTGGCACTTAGTGCATGACTGTCATTAGCAGAAGCTCCCCATTCGTGTGTCCTCGTTCCCTTGATGGTTGGTGGTGGTGAAGACTTCCCCGGTGACACGGGCGAGAGGTTGAAGAGGTTATTAGTAGAGGAGGACTTGTTGCGCTGGAAGATGCGCTGCAGTTTCTTGCCCTTGTTGAAGCCTGGGGACGTTGGCGATGGCTTAACGGGCGACGAATGTGTTGACGATGGGTTCAGGAACAATGGTGCTGGGTTGAGCGTTGCTGCTGTGGATGAGGATGATATAGTGGATGTTGATGCTGTTGATGCTGTGGTTGGCGGTGGCTGCGACGAAGCCGAGGAAAACACATCCGTCGTGTCCAGCGCACCTGAGGACCCTCGGCGGTGCGACTTGATGAACGAACGCATGTGCACAGACTCTTTGAAGGGCAGAACCTCAGGGGAACACGCACAAATCAACGTGTGATGTTTTGAGCTGGCTATCGTAAGCTATACAATGGTGTTTGGATGTGCTCAAAGATACAATTCAGCTTAGCTAAGCAGATGGACATTAATAAGTCGGTTGGGGCAGCACCATAGTAAACTTATGTGTCAAAATACAGAGATAAAGTTGTGGGGAGTAATTAGCAATCCGGCACATGTTATAGTTGGGTATATGATAGAGTTCTTGTTAACAGCCGAAAGATATAGATGACCGATTTTAGCGATATGTTTTCCCCTCTAATAACTTTTAGCATTCATACTGAACAACTAAGTATATAAAGCCATGAGCTTCCCCTTTTATTGTCTGGTGCTGGTTGTGGTGGTTCTATGATCATCTAACAGAAATGAAGACATCAAAACCAGTCTCAGCTCCAAATACAAGCAGTACATCTAATACACATGATGACACAACTAGCACTGAGCCATCTCCACAAGAGGCCATAAAGAAAGTCACAGAGTATTTGAACAATGAAATACCTCTAGACATAAATGACTTCTCTCAACTGTTCATGCTTGCCCTGCACGCTGCATCTCAAGGCCAGGGAGTCTCTACTAAAGAGTGCTGTGAGGCATTGCCATCTCCTGATATTCCAACTGCCCTGAAGACGGTGGAGTCTCTTGTGAAGTCCACTCTCGGGTCGTTGCCCCCTAATTTCAACAGCAAGTTCCAGTATTCAATTAATGGTGTCAAGGACACTTCTGTTGGATGGCTCACAGAAGCACCAGACAGAAAACCCGAAGATCCTGTTCTCTTCTATTGTCATGGTGGTGGCTATGGACTTGGTATTTTCCCATTCTACACATACCATCTTGCTGTACTCTCTGCGAAGTTAAAAGTCGCAAATTTTGATAGACTCTCGATTCTCTATTTTGAATATCCCTTGAGCTTCGAAGCACAATACCCTGAACAGCTGAACCAAATGGTGCGTGTGTACAACGAATTATCAAAGACAAGCAACAATATCATCATTGGCGGTGATTCTGCAGGCGGACATCTTTGTCAGGGGTTTTGCAGACATGCAGGTGGATATCCCGTGGATGGTGTCCCTTCATTGAGATCTCATGCAAAGTTCCCCACTGGTGCCCTGTTGATCTCGCCTTGGGTCAATATACACCCTGAAGATGTTGGTTCCTATGTCACACATATTAAGACTGATTTTTGCTCTCCAAATTTCAATAGGGAACTTTCAGAACTATTCACCGATAATCCAACGGCCACGGAAGTGAACCCATATAAGGACAGAATTGATTGGGCTAGTTTACTCCCAAAAAGTGTCTTGGTGACATACGGCGGTGGGGAAATTCTCAGTGATGATATTGAAACTTGGATTCGTGATAATGGTATTGATGGGAAATATCAAGTTTACAAAAGTCCAAATGCACCACATGTTTCTTCAATTTTACAACCTTTGGAGAGTGATATTGTACCAGTCATTGTTGATTGGTTGCAAGAATTTTAATGAAATGATTACAAGAAAATTAACCAAAATTCAAACCATCAATTAAACGCCAGCTCTATGTCTTTAAATATGATAAATAATCAAAATGTGAGTTTCTCCAAAGTTCTAGTTAGTTTAGCAGCACCATCTGTAGAAATATCATTATCTAATTTGATCTTCGCCCTGTTTAGTTCCAAACTTTCCAAGAGCATACAAGCTTTACAAATCTTGTTACTTGAAAGGTAACCACATTTCTCACATCTGTTCCCATCAACAAAACCTCTTTTATTGTTCAAAGATACTGATCCATCAGCCCTTACTTCAATTTCTTGATTTATAGATTTATTACTTGCTTTTGGTGTTTGTTTTCTAAACTGTGGCCTTACCTTTTTCTGCTTCAATACTAAATTCTCACCAGAATGAATGATATCTATAATACAACTTGGTCTAATTGCCTCTAAATTCTTCATCAATTCTCTAGCAGTACCCCTGAATGCCTCAGGAGCATAAGAACATTCCGTAGAAAAATAATCCAACTTCTTATAATGAGCATAGAGCACAATCTCCTTTTGATATGAATATTTGAATGGTTTAGATCTCTTGATTGGAGAACCTGCACTGGAAGTCATGATAGATGTTGATTTTTCCAATCTTGCAACATCACCTCTCAATAAATTCATCAGCACCGTTTCAGCCATATCATCTGCATTATGTCCTGTCACAACATGATTGATCTCCAATTTTGCAGCACCTCTATCCAAAGCTTGTCTTCTGAAAACACCGCAATAGGTACAACTGTTTCTAATACCTGCACAACTCACAATCTCATCCATGGTCCAGTTGTATAAATCCCGATAGGACACAATCTCTAAAGGAAGTTGATACTGTTGTTGGTTTCTCTTCACAGTGGCTAAGGAGTCATCTCTGTATCCAATGATCCCTTCATCAATACTCAACAGAACAATGTGGATCCCGTAGTCATGGCGTTCATTCAGTAGTTTTAGCACGTACGCTAGCACAGTGGAGTCCTTCCCTCCAGAGGCACCCACAGCAACTTTCTCGCCTCTATAAAACAAATTGTTATTCACGATGGTGTTGTGGATCTCGGTCTCAAACACATCGTAGAAACAGAGCTTACATATCTTTTGCAAGTTCTTTGGTCTCTTGATCATGGCTTTTCTGCAGTGACAGAGCTCGCACAGCTGCGAAAGCTTTGGCTTCGCTGTTCGGATTTCAGCGGGCATACTAAGTATATCAGCTGGTATAACCGACAAAATATCACAGCTCCAGACGGCGTTCAGAGAGATTAAATTGTGTCTCATCGCTTATAGTAAATTTTTTTCTAATCAGAAACTTTTCGGTGCGAGCACGACATTAAACCAAAGAATCAGAGAATCAAAAGAGTAAGAAAGGAAGAGTAGTTTTACTTTGAAAAGCTGAAATCCCACAAAAGCTACTGAAGAGCCAGTCAGTGGATAAAGTAGCCTCGTTGTTCATCTTAACATAGAACAACCCCAATTTTCCTGGCAAATTTACACTGAAATCAAAGTAGATAGGCATTTCAGACCCAAATATACGCGTATATCCACAAAATAAAGTGCATTGAGCGTACCTCCTTTTACGCTGGTCTTCAAATTTTTTTAATTTTCAAGGGCGAAAAAAAAAAGTGAAAAATAGGCGTCAGCAAAGCTTGAAGAGTGTGAATTCCCCATACAAACCAGCGGAAACACAGGCCAAAAGATGTCCAGTCGTTTCTTCCAGGGCGGTGCCTCAGACTCCGAGTACTCCTCATCCGAAGAGGAGTTGCTCTCCTCCTCCGACGAAGAATTGGTGTCCTCCGAAGACGAACAAGACAACGACGAGGATGATGGCGATCTAAGTGACGACTCTGCCTTTGCCGGCGACGATGACAATGAGAGTGAAAGTGACGATGATGATGGCGACAGAAGAGGTCCTTCGTACTTCTTGAAGAAGAGTTTCCTCAAGGGCGCAGATTCCGAGGATGAATCAGACGAAGACACCAAGAAAGTTGTCAAGAGTGGTCGTGACAAACTCTTGGATGAACTCAAGAATTCCATCAGTGGTATGGAAAACGCCTCTGTCATTGGTGACTGGGTCACTACTTTAGCAGAATTTGACTCTTTGTCCCGTACATTGACCCGTGGTAAACAACACATTGGTATTCCAAACATCTACATCAGAGCCATTTCCGATTTAGATCAATCCATCACCAAAGCTTCTGCTGAAGAGAAGGATTCCAAAAAGAAACTCAATGCATCCACTGCCAAGGCTTTCAACACTATGAAACAAAGAATCAAAAAGGCTGTTCGTGAACAATCCGAATTGATTGAAGCATTTAGAGAAACTCCTGAAGCTTTTGAGAAGGATGATGCCCCAGCCACTACCCAGGCCTCTAAAGCTGCTACTCCTGTGCCATCAGGTGCTCAAGGTGGCGCTTCCACAGGAACTGGTGTTGGAGCTAGATCAGCCCAAAGTGCTGCTTTATTCTTGGCTTTGCGTGCAGTTATTGAATCAAGAGGTAAAAAGAATGTCGATGTTGCTGAACAAATCAAGCTATTGGAATCTTTAATCCAGGAAGCTACTGCTCCATATGACAAGATTGTTGTCTACTTACAATTGATCCAACAAAGATTTGATAATTCTGCCAATTTCGGTTACATGCCTTTAGATCAATGGCATGCTGCTGCTAAGGACATCAATGATTTCTTTCAAATTTTGGAAGATAACATCAAGTCCTATCAAGTTGTGGAAACTGCCACTGTCAATGATGAAATTGAAGTGGAACCAAAACCAAATGCTCAAGGTGTTTGTGAAATTTTGGGTTCTGTTGTTTCCTTTGTTGAAAGATTAGATGATGAGTTCACTCGTTCTTTGCAAATCATTGATCCTCACACCACTGAATACATTGATCGTTTGAGAGATGAACAACTGATCTACACAACTATCATCCGTGCTCAACTATACTCTGAAGCTATCATTCCACAATCTCAATTACTTTCTTCCCCAAGTGATCAAATACCAAGAATCCTGAGAAGAAGAATTGACCACATCTATTACAAACAAACAACTCTGATTAAGGTTGCTGAAGCTGCTGCTTGGGAAATCTTGCCTAAATCCCTACCATCATCATACATCCAATTATACAATGATGCCGAAGATTATCCAGATAAATTGATGGATAGTTTGGCTTCTGTTTTATACAAACAAAGTAATTCTAGTTTGAGAAAACAAGCTATGCTCTCTCACATTTACTACTATGCATTCAACAACCAATACTTCAAGGCTAGAGATATGTTCTTGATGTCCCATCTACAATCATCTATCCACACGTCTGATGCCAACTTACAAACTTTATTTAATAGAGCTTTGGTTCAATTGGGTCTATGTGCTTTCAGAAATGGGTTGATTTTTGAATGTCATCAAACTTTACAAGAAATTACAAACTCTCAACGTCATAAAGAACTTTTAGGTCAAGGTGCCCAAAGATACAACAATCAAGCTTCCAATACCGAGAAACAACGTTATCTACCATATCATACTCATATCAATTTGGAACTATTAGAGTCTGTGTTTTTAACTTGTTCTTTATTGATTGAAATCCCACAAAACGCCCAAATGGGTTCAAATGGTGATCAAAAGAGATTACAGAATAGAATGTTCAGACGTACTTTAGATTTCCATGAAAGACAAACATTCCAAGGTCCTCCAGAACATACAAAAGACTATATAATGCATGCTGCAAAGGCTTTACAATCTGGGGATTGGAAAAAAGCTGTCGAATTGTTGAATTCTATCAAAATCTGGAATTTATTCCCAGAATCTGATAAACTAAGAGCTATGATCAAAGAGAAATTACAAACTGAAGGTTTAAGAACATATTTATTCCAATTCAAATCCTTCTATTCCAAACTATCCATTGTGAAGTTATCCAAGACTTTTGAACTACCTGAATCTAAAGTTTCAGCCGTTGTTTCCAAGATGATTTTCAATGAGGAGATTGCAGCTGGCTTAGATCAAGTTTCTAATTCAATCATCTTTACCAAAGGTGTTGAACTTACACAATTACAAACTTTGGCATTGCAGTTGTCTGATAAGGTACAATCTTTGTCTGAACGTAATGAACGTTTGAGTGGGTCCCATCAACAACAAGGATACTCTGGACATCATCATAACAATCATCATCATAATTCTGGATCTGATGGACAACGTCAAAACCGTCATCATAATAAGAATTCTAATTTCAAATTCGCTCCAGTGACTGGTGCCCTTTCAAGTGCTCCTGCTACCATTTCTGGTGCATTGAATGGGATGGATAAAAGAAAAAACAAAGGTGCTAAGGCTAACTGAATTGGAGTGAGTCCCTAATGAAAGATTGTGTGTATTTGTAAACCGAGATAAAAAGTTATAAGATAAGGATAATTGTAGTAGTTGGATATTTATGATGTGAACCTCTATATTCTAGTAGTATACAATATAACAGCTTAGTGAAATCATTGCAAAGAAGGTAGAAAGACAGCCATGTACCCTGGGATCATGATGTTATCATTCATATTACTATTACCTTCTAAAAGCCCACTCAGAGTGCAAGTCAAGAAGAGTGAACTATAAGTGTTATCAAGAAAGAACCAACCCAAATATTTGAAGAAGGCAGAAACCAAGAATGTAGAGAAAATGAAAGTGGTTGTCCCTTCAACAGTTTTGTTAGAATGTGGCCAATTGATCAAACCGTAATTAGATCCAACGATTGAGGCAAGAGAATCACCAACACCCAAGACGACTAATCCGATAGCCGATCCATTGATCAGGATAGGAATTGTAATACCAATGAACAGATAAATGTATGAAATGATGATTGGCCCCTTTTCATCTCTAAAATCTGCAAATTCTCTCAGGTGATTATCCAAAAAGATTCCAAATGGTTCTAATTTCAAATATCTAATCATTTCCACAATCAAGAAAAGGATAAGAGAACCTGATAAACACAATTTGACAAATTCTGGATCTATATATAATGGATACGCAAGTAAGATCAATACCAAGAAATGCCATATTTTTCTTCTGAAATTTGGTGATAGTTGAATCTTGTAATTGAAGATTGTTGGAATCAATAATAATAATGATCCTAGCCATGTCAAAAGTATTTTTTGCCTAGTTTCAGTGAGTGTAACGTATTCATATAACCATATTAGAGCGTTTTGTCCAAGGACATCGTTCAACTGATAAATAGTAGCATAGACGAACAAAGATGACCAAGAAACAAGTATGAAAAGACTTCTGAAAATGGTGTTTGATCTCCAGCACAAATTGATAGCACAGATCAAAACAGCACCTGCAGCGAATGAAATGAACAATTTCTGTAGAATGAGAATGTAAAGCTCCTGAGTTTTGACAATGTACAGATCTGAGATTAAAACACTAAAGAGCGATACTTCGACTTTATCCAAGGATTTCCCCTCAGAGATCCAAGTAAGAGCATAACTTATCACGAGGTTCATCAAGACAACTTTCATGTTGAACACAGGGTCAGCATGCGAGCTATTGGAGTTCAGGATGGATACCTCAACAATGATCTTGGCGTACCAGGGCAGTTCGAGGATGTTTGAGATCAGTGCAGAATTGTATAGTAAAAGATCTCTGTTGTAGATATAAGAAAGCATAACGGGTATGAAAACAAGATAAATGGTGTTCCATGGGGGAAGAGGGATCTCAACACCGTGGCTGCTCGATAGGTTTGCCTTGACTTTGTAAGCAACACCGGTCCCTGCAACAAGAGCCACAATACCAGCGAGTGTGCTGATAAGAAGGTTCACATCTTCATTTGCAGTGTACGTTTCATCAAAAGTGACATATGCCTGATTCACGCAAAAGGCCAGGAGAGAAATTTGGAGGAACTTGTCTGTAGTGAAGTAGTCGTGACAGAACTGTGCGAGCCATGCAAGGGCCCTTTCCTGTGGGAAAGGTTCTCTTTCCGGGAGTGTGTTGTTGTCATCATTTATGGCCTGCTGTTCACTCTGGGAGGCTTCCTCCTCGGCCTGTAGAGCAGCGAGTTTCGCAGACTCGGCAGCCTGCTTCTTCTTTTCTCGCTGAGAGAGAGACGGCCCGCTCTGTTTCTTGGCCATTGTTGTGTATTGGAGTGGTGATGTGTTCCGATGGCCGGCCTGTTGTGTTAAGCATGAGTTTTTCAAAGATGTCGTTCTTCGTGTAAAAATTATTCCCGATTTCCAACGTGTGCAGCACAATTACTCTCTACAAAACAATCTTCGCCATTATTTATATATTTGTCTCGAGTAAAATAGAAGTTATATGATTAGTTGTTGCTACAGCTGCTTGCGTCCCTACTGAGAAGACTCGTCCTCTCTGCAACGCCACTGTCCTTTCTCACCACGGTCTCTTCCGTCTCCTCCGTCTCGTTAGGGAAGGTTTCGTAGTCGTTCTCGCCAGCGTCATCCTCCACTGGGGAAATGACACCACCAGCAGCAGAAGCACCACTCCATTCAGGCTGTGGATAGTCAGGAATAGAGAAACCGAGCTCGTCAACTTCTCTCAGCATGAGTTCGCGCACCTTAACGGAGAAATCACTAACCTCTTCAGGTTTGAGTCCCACAGTAGAGATCGGTTCAAGAACCTTGATCACAATGGTTCCGCTTTCAAAAGTCTTTGTCTTGTCATTCACTAGTGATGAGGTATTAGAAACCACAATTGGGATGATTGGGATCTCAGCTTGCTGTGCCAAATGGAAGGCACCTTTCTTGAAAGGCAAAAGCAATGGTGTCTGCGCATAAGATCTAGTACCTTCAGGGAAAATGTACAACCCACGCTTCTTATCTTTGAGCTCCTTCAACGCCTTGTTCAACGTTCTTACAGATTTTTCCCTGTTAGATCTGTCTAGAAAGAAAGTCCCACTCAAACTCATAAACCAACCAAGAAATGGAATCCATTTAAGTGACTTCTTCGAGGTGACAGTACAACCTTGTGGGAAAATTCTCCCCAAAATCAAAATATCCAACGCACTCTGATGATTTCCAACAATGATCGCAGGCAAGTTCTCAAGACGCTCACCATTGATCAACTTAATCCGAATGCCCAATATCGTGCTAAATGTGTGGTAGAACACTCTAGCTGTTGACCATTGCGCCAAATGACGCTTCCCACACAAAGCCAGCACTATAGAGCATAGCACACCATACACCGCGCACCCGCCAAGCACGGACATCGCTAGCACCGTTTTCGCATAGTATTTCACGCTTCTCAAGAAACCCATTGTAGATTCGCTGAGTGTTGCAATTGAGAATAGAATTGTTTCTAGTGGCCTTTGTCTTTGTCTTTGTCTTTCTCTTTTGTAGCATTTTTTTTTTATTTTATTTTTCTAGACGTTCTATCCCTCAGCTTGTTGGATTGATTATTTCCTGACACGTCCAACAATGACAGAAGGTATGTAATTGACACTTTGACTATTGACAGTCATCTCCACATCGTCAACGGCTTTTTCGATGGCAAACGGTGCGCTTCTTGTTGTCTCAAATTTATTACTTCTTCACGACTTTGCAAGATTTCAGTTGCTATTGCCGGTATATCGAGACAATTGTCCCACAACAAGCTACACAAACCCTGCTGAGAAAACTGCTACGTCCATTGTGCTAAGTGAGATTGAAAGTGTCTTTAAAGAATCTATACACTGCCCTAGTTTTTGTAACCGCTCCGATCCAATTAATCAGTTCAAATCTATCAACTGATGTCGGGGAAAAACATCACAGCACCAGTGCCCCTGAGGAATAGGGTCCTCAGCGGACTCAATGGTAATGGGGATGGAGTGTCTCCCCGTATGCTAAGGGCAAGTTCCAGTCAGGACTTGCCTACTCTTGTCAAGCGAGCCAAGAATGCACCAAATTTACTCTCAAGAACCCCAGACCCTGCTAACATGACAGAAGCTCGACAGGGAGTCGAAGATGCACAGGAGGAAAGTCTTATAGAAAAACGTTTGGAAAGATACAATTTGGATTATCCAGAGGATTATGATCAATACTCCAGGGAAGCTTTGAATAAAGAATCCAAGTGGTTTTCAAGAGAGAAACAAAGAAAATTGGATTTGGTCAATTTGTTACCATACAGCACAGAAACTCATAATGAACAGGCTAGATATCTCAGTCAAGTCCTGGTCCATTTATACATTGCAATCAAATCAATGGATCTTGAAGGTCTTGTCAGAATCTCCACAAAGGATTTAGCTGAAGTTAAAAACAATGTTCAATTAGCGCTTGATACAGATTTCTTCAATGCCGATTTGGCTTTCGATGCGGAAGATAACGAATCTGAAGATGGCGATGAAGAAGATGATGAAGTAAAATCTTCTGGTGTTATTGGGAAAGTTTTACCAAGATCTGCAACTGTTGTTAGCGTTAATCATTGGTCTAATGAGTTGAAAACATGCTTAAAGATGAAGTTCGATCTCCCTTTGAAATTAAGAGCATCTCTAGCAAAAGTGTATTACTATTTGGCTTTATCGACGGGCCAAAGTACAGATTTGAAGGCATTTGTGGATATGTTTGTCAGACTTACCAAGAATTTTGACGCTATTTTGGTTAGTGAAGCTCATCTAGATCTAGACCATAATGTTCTTTTAGAATATTTTTCGAAATTTTATCCAGATCCAGATCCAGGATTTGATATTTATAACCCATTATTGGATGAAGATGATAGAAAGACTTTTGAATTGATACTGAAAATTGCTAGAAACTCAAATCCATTTTTTGGTCCAACTGCAATGAGAGAAATTTTTGATTGGACTTTACAGAGATTTTCTTTACCAACTGAATATGTGACAATGAATATCTTGAGTCATACTTTACCTATTCAAATCAATGATCAGGACTCAATTTTGAATTACATCCCATCAGTTTTCCATTTCTGGTCAAATGCCTCCTCGGCAAAGATACACTATGAAGCAGGGTTGATTCGTATATTGGGTAAAATTTCTCAAGGTGTTTATAATATGTTGCCAGATAAGGATAGAATTGTGAAACTTGAAAAATATGGGGCATTTACTGAAGGTCAAATGGATTTCATCTTGAATAGACTTCAAGGAAATTTAAGACATGATCTCAGAATCAACACTTTTGAGGAATTCGGTAAGCTTTTAATTTATTCAATCATGCCTGAGAATTCTCACGATTTCCAGAACAAACTACAAACTCTTTTAAGCTCTTTGGAAACTTTTGTTCATCCTTCGAATTCTGGTTCATGGTCTCCATTGATTGCCAAATTCTGTCATAGAATGGCTTTCAAATACCATAAAAGAGTGAAATTGGAATCGTCAGATGACTGTAAAATACCAGAAGCTTTCAGATTGACACCTGAGATGAATAAGCAATTCATTGACACTTTCAAAGATACCGTGTTCTTAGGTGCCCAGGCTAAAAGTGATGCGACTGCCAATTACTATGTCTCTTCAATCTGTTATTTATCTGATATCCCAGCTTCAAATAGTCATATCATTGTTGACAGAGTCCTCTTGGAGCTTTATGATTCTTTAACAGACCAATATGTGAACTCCGTTCATCGTATCATTGTTTCATTGAAACAGTTGACTGAGGTCTCAAGATTCATGGTGACCGATCCAATATATAGAGTACACATCACCAATATCTTGATTCTTTTGGTTAGTAAGTTGGGTACCAATGATTTGACTTTGACCAATGCCTGTTTAAACTCATTTGTCACTATTGTCTCCTCTATTCCATTGAAAGATTTATCAACTGAAGATGACTTCGTCTCTTTTGAATCAACAACAGCAAGCTTCATACAAGAACATTTAGAACATTTGAGACAACTAAATGGAGAAAAGTTTCAGCCAGATGAAAAGACCGTTAATGATGCATTCAAAGCATCAACAATAGCTTTCAGAGAAATCTGTAAAATGTTCGTTGATAAAATGTTCTTGCTATTGGAGGCAGACTTGAATGATAAGCATGCTTTCAAAATTACTCAAACAATGATGATCTTCACTGAGTCGTTATCTGAGGATCTTTTCAAGTATTTCCGAGAAATTTTATATGATAAGTTCATCCTAGGAGATTTTAGCAGTATCCTTGAAAGTGAGGCAGATGCTTTGTTTGCCAACTACTATGGTGCTTTAGTGAAAAGGGACCCCACTTTATCCATCAAGTTCTTCAAAGATCTGGATAAATTCATCAGATTCGAGATTGAACAAGGTGCAGGTTCGGTCAGAACAAGTACCAGTGAGATTATTGCTGGTGACAAGAAACTCGTTCTATATTTGATGACTCTTGCTGAAGTTGTGAGCGTGTCAATCAATGAGTGCCTAAAGTTCAGCACAGAGCTCTTGCACTTGATCAAACACTTGATCGAAAAAGTGACTAATCCATCTTTGGGTCCAGCCTGTGCTTATCTGGTCCACAAAATGTTGAAAAACTTGACAAACGTCAAATTGAAAGAAAATAGATTTATAAGAGAAGAAAGTGCTGATATGGACTACACAAGTTACTGGGGTATTCTGAAATCATCTGATGAGCGTTTTGACGAATGCAATTTGAACTTCAAATGGTATATCCCAGGAGATGATGAAGTCCATGCCGCCATCAACATGTTTGAGTCCATTGTCGATATCGCATTAAAGAGAATGAATGAACTTATGGCTCAAGAGTCTGAACTAAGTTTGTCTTCCACCGATGATTTCTGCAATGCATTACGTTTTATCGAAAATTGTTTGTCCGGATTGAGTATTTTGTTTGATCCTGAATTTCATACCGATACCAAAGAAGATCAATCAAAGAGTGGGCTAGAGAAAAAGCTAATGATCTTGAAATCTTTGCGAGGATCAAACTCTGATGATAACGATGTCAATATCGATATTGAAGAGATCACAAAGAAAGATGACGAGGTTCATTTTGTTGCCGACTCTAAGGGAGAAGATGCCACTAATGAGGATGAAGACCTGAAAGCTGAATTGCAAAATGTTTTAAGTGGAGGTAAATTTGACCTTGATGGCGACCAAGCGATGGGTGACGACGATGTTCCAAGTTCGAGATTACTGACGCCTACTGCACCACATGATAGTGACTTGACCTCAGTCATGAATCCTTCCATAACATTGAGAAAGCAGCATATTTACAATTGCAACTACTTCTTTGGGTCTACTGCAGCTGAAAAGAAGAAACATGTTGACTACTATCGCGTGCATGCCTTAAGATCCCTTATTGGCCAATATTTGCACTCTGTTTTTGTTTATGTTACCAAACAAAAAGATGTTCAAAACGTTAAGATTTCTGTCGCATATTTACAAACTTTGAGAGCGTACTTTGCTGATGTTGGTAAGGAATCTTCATATGATGCCGATGATCAATTGTTTGTTGATTATACCTTTTTGAAGAAAGTTCAAGCTGTTGGTAACTATCAAAAGCCATTCAGTAGGACTTGTTTGGGTGCTAGAATTGAGAAGTTCCACAGACAAAGAATCATTCTGCACTCAACCAATAGGTTCCCCAGCAAATTAGATAAGGTATTGTTAAAAGATCTTGTCGAACTCACTACATCTCCATACAACACTACAAGTCTTCCAGGGCTTGTTTGTTTGGTTGATGCAATGAGAAAGATTATCGGGTCTTACGGCCTCATTTTGCAAATGTTATTGCAACACGCAGAAGACTTCATCAAAAGCAATGAACTCAAACGTCTTGAAGCGACGCTATCTGCATTTCACTTGAACAAAATTTCCAACAAAATTTCTTGCGACTACAAGAACTTGAAGCCAGTATTGGAATTATTAAATAAGTGCGTTAGAATTTCTGATGACAAAGTCAGTGCTTCTGCTAAAAAACAGTTGAACAGCTTCCAAAGCATTATCAAAGTTCCGTCAGAAATTGCATTGTTCAACGAGGATGCAATAGATCAAGCGATTAGACCACCTGATAGATGTATCGACTTAGAGATCACTGCTGTGAGAACCGCCAAAGATAAAAAGAGAAAGCTTTACTATCATCAATTAGATGAATTACAAGATTTCCTTTTACAACAAATACACCCTAATGAGCATTGGAGTCTTTCTTTGAGAAATTTGGCTATTGTCACCAATCTTCAGCAATATTATGAATTACCAACAAAGATTGATGCGCTAAAACTTTTGATTATTGATCCGAGAAGTCATCCGTCTATGATAAAACACTGCATCAAATTCATATCCAAGATTGTCTATAAAGTGATTTATCTTGCAATGTATGGCTATAGTTTGGAGAACTCGTTTGCATTAGACTTTATTAGACCAGGGGTGAAGATAGTCGATACGTCAGATAACTACAGTGCTAAGTTCGCAGAGGAGATGAAGCAGTTTGAGAATGCGGATTACTACATCGATGGGAGAGCTCACTCTGGCTGGTTGTTTTGGGGGAAAAATATGAGGGTGCTGACAGCTGAGAAATCATCAAAGTTTGTCAAAGTAAATGACTTTGACACCAAATTATTACGAGAATTTGGCTCTCTGATCACTAAGGACTGGCTTTATGAAGTATTGACTTCTTTAATCTCAGATAATGAGTCCCAACCAGTGTTCCAAGTTGCAAATGCTTCATTAATTTCCACAATCATTCAGCTCAATAGCATGGGGTTCACATCTATAAAGTATCACGACCTTTTGGACTTAGTTAACAAAATCTTCAACCCCGATGAGAAAACTAATGTTATACTTTCTGCCGAAATTGTGTCTGGTTTGTTGTTCTCCAGTCATAATACTTCAGTAGAGGATGTGAAACTCAGGGACGAGTTTCTCAACGGGTTCTTGGAAAGAGCGTTGACAGTTGGTTTGACTCCCGAAACTTCTAATGTCTGGAGTGTGATATGTTTCTGGCTTCCAGCAAGAATAGATTTCAGAAAAATGCATATTTTGCATGAAAAACTGACAAGATTAGATACCATCATCGATCCAACTTCTAACCAAGCATTTATTCAGTCTTCAAGAATATTGCTTGCGAGAAATTATGTTGCCAACGTTGGATGGAGATATCCCGAAGCTGAGAAGTTGGTTGGGGTCCTAGACTTCAAACATCCTTACAAGAACGTTCGCCATCAGATTGGAGGTATGCTTGCAACTTTGTGCCATTGCATCTTGAAAGAATCCTATGATAATAGCTCATTGTTTTTGGAAGCACAAGAAAAATCAGATTTAGGGGCTGTTGCGTTTAGTTTTCCGGTCTACTACGATGCTAAGATAAGGCAACTATTTGATGAGATTGAAGAGGAAAGGTTGAAAATCAATGAGATGACTGTTCAGGATTCCCTACACTCTAGTTACTATTACATGACATCTACTATGATTCAATGGTTGAAGAGTATGTTTGGCTCGCCTTTTGAGCAAGCATTAGTTCCTTATTTGAAAGATTATATTTTTCCGTTTTTGATGAATCTGGAGAGTAATAGGGAGTTATGCAAATTGGCTCAAATCAATTTGTCAGATGTTTTTAGACATTGTGCATCTAAGATTCCATATAGACCGGATGATTTGAACATCGCTTTGGAAATAACCAAGTTAGAATATTCATCGAGTCATCAATTGGTCCACCTTCTATCATACATACAGCAGCTTTTCTCTCGCCAGTTCATGCTGTTATCCTCAGATCAGACTCGTGAATTGGTGACACGTATTGATAGTTTACTCTTCAATAACTCCATTGAAGTGAGAAATGGTGCTGCGCAAGTGTTGTCGGGTATCATTCATAACTGCAAGGATTTGGAAATTGTGAAGAGTTTCACTGATAAGTACAAGAAACGTTTGATGAAGGCCAAATTGAGACAGGCATTGACACAAGAGAATATAATCAAACTTCATGGATGTACTATCGGACTGGGTGCATTGATATCTGCTTACCCATATGTATCGCCTCTTCCTACTTGGTTGCCATCACAAATTGTTGTTTTAGCCAGAGCATCGTCATTCTCAGGTATTGTTGGAAAAGCTGCCAAGGATATTTTGAGTGATTTCAAAAAATTGAGAGCAGACACATGGCACATTGATCGTTATTCTTTTACTGAGGACCAGTTAGAGGATTTGGAAGGTGTTCTATCTAGAAGTTATTTTGCTTAGTCGGTGACGAATACATAAACTATCCTTAGTATTGAGTTATGTAGTGTGATTTTACCTATATCCGAGCGAGTTATCCTCATAATTGAATAAATTCACCGTCAGATCAACACTGGGCTCTTCAGTTAAAGTGTTGATGTGGTAAAACCTGTCTAATGGAACTGTTAGAAGGGATTGAGATTGGCTCAATGAGTCAAGTGAGTGCTTGTTGAGGAAAATTTCCAAATTGTTTTGACAATCAACTAACATCATTTGAAAGTTCATCCATCCACTTCAGCAGAACATCAAGATACCCTTCACCAATACAACACTTCCAGTGAATATTCATATCGTTGACAATGAGTTGAATTTACGCCATGAGATCCTTTGTGACATCGTTCATGAGCAGTTGGAACATGATATTGACCACTGTGGGATAATAATGGTTTTTGATCTTGATTATAGATGGAATCAGAAGAATGTCTCGTACACGTCATTGATGGCAAAGCTATCTGAGCGACAGAAGGAGAACCTAATTATAATCAAAGGTCCCAGAACACTAGCAGATCTCGTGAAGTGCCTGAAAGAAGTCAGATCGGGCGACTACTTTGCCCAGAGATCCACACAGCACCTCAACCAGCGTATTCAAGGGATCATTGTGGATAATATCTCGGTGTTTTATTGGGAAACAGTTGTCTCCAATAGTACAGAAGATGAACTCAATGCTCTCAAGGGAATACTAAACAGATTGAAGTCTCGGTATGGCTGTGCAATCATTACTACAAGTTGGGATAGAAAGTTTGGAAATCCAACCTCAAACAGCTCCATAGGAAAGGAACCAAACAAATGGTCTTTTCTACCCTTAGAGTATCTCTCACTATTTGACTTTGTTTATTATCTGAAGAGGAGGAACACAAATGGCTTGATCAACGGGGAGAGCTACAATCGTGCGGACGATTCCGTTAAGTTGATCGTTGACAGTGAAGTCCAGAATACCTAAATATTGAACATCAAAACATTCAAATTTTTATGAAGGGAAGAAAGACGAAGACCTCTCTGCAGAGCTTGGTACTATACTCAGTCAATGTGGCTATTAAATCCTCTTTCAAAGACTTCCAAGAAGAACTAGTTAAAAATTTACATCACGTGATGTTCCACGTGAAGTATGCTGCGCTGACCAACTCATCGCCGACTCTTTTTTTTTTTTTTTTTTTTTTTTGCCTTGAGCTTGTACAAAAAATTCAGTCAAGCGACATAGAAGTTGGATCATTCGCAGATTGTCATTCAAGTATTGATCTCAAATAACAGTCATGAGCGAAGAACAAAAGGTTGAGGCTGTCGAAGTCCCAAAAGTTGAAGAGAAGGTTGAAGAAAAGGTTGAGGAAACCAAACCAGAAACTGAAACCAAGGAGGAAACTAAAGAAGAAAGTAAAGAAGAAGCTAAAGAGGAACCTAAAGAAGAATCAAACGAGACACCATTTGATCCAAAGGATGTTCTTAAACAAGTTGAATTTTACTTCAGTGATTCTAATTTACCAAAAGATAAATTTTTATGGAGAACAGTCCAATCCAATGAAGAAGGTTGGGTTTCAATCAGCACATTAGCATCATTTAACAGAATGAAGAAATTTAGACCAATCTCAGCTGTTGTTTCTGCACTAAGAGAATCCGAAGTTTTGGTAGTTTCTGAAGATGGAGAAATGGTTAAACGTAAAACTCCAATCTTACCACCAAATGAATCCGAGAAACAATTGAGATTCCAAAGAAGTATTTATGCTAAGGGATTCCCAGATGAAAGTGAGACTTTACAAGAAGAGTTGGAATCTTGGTTCGGTGCATATGGTAAAGTCAATGAAGTAAGATTAAGAAGAGATGAGAACAAGAAGTTCAAGAATTCTGTTTTCGTTGAATTCAATGATTTAGAAGATGCAAAGAAATTTGTTGAATTGAATCCAAAACCAACATATAAAGAACAGGAATTGACCATTATGAGTAAACCAGCTTATGTTGAAATGAAGGCAAACAATGAAAACTTTGGTGGTAACAAGAAAAATTTCAAAAAGAGAAGATTCAATGGATTCAAAAATGGTGGTAAACGTCAAAAAAAGAACTAAAATAAGATTTGTATAATGAGTAATAATTTATCTGTCTATAATGATCATGATTATTTTCAAGTTATGTGATCTGTCTACATTTGATCGTATATAAATTTTTTGAAAAGCAACAACGTGTACTGGAATAATCAACAAACAAACTATAGATATTAAACAGCAAAAAATCGGTATTCTGATGATCAACATAGAATTTTATTGTGACAGAGTTGTCATAATGAATCATCAAGACATCAAGGTAAAGAGTATAAATAGAGATGGGAATGTCCTTTTGGTGATATGAATTGGCCTTTATCCATTCAAGTTGTGGTGGCAGTCTTTCCAGCTTGAGACAAGATGGCTGGTGTATACAATGTTGGAGACCTCGTTAGACGTTCACTAGCAGGGTACCATCCACCATTTGAAGTTGGATATGGGGCATGACTTGCCCAGTTAACGGCAGATGACACCAATTCGGAACGACCAGGGGTGATTGTAGTGATTTGATATAGAGATGCTCTGTATTTGGAGAAATAAGTGACGGCACTAGTAGCAAATTGTCTTGCCCAAGCAGATTTAGCCTTTGTCACTGAACCAGTTGGTTGGGATTGCATTGGAGCGAAACGGGTCTTACCGGTTTGTTCAGTGTAAGGGACAGAGAAAGAAGCAGAGTCGATAGAGGCGACACCGGTGTTTGTTCCATCACTGATTGAAGTTTGGGCATCTGGAGGGGAAGTGTCATCACCATCAGAAGGCTCATAAGACCCCGTCATATCCTCCAATGTGAATCTGTTGGTGTAATGGATTGTCCACCCGTCACTGGCTTTAGCGTACACTTGAATGAAGTAAGACCCATCAGCACCTTCGGACGCGTCAATGGAAGCTGTGTAAGTGTAGTCATCGATATCGCTGGCGGACACAGACTCTTTCAAGGTGGTTAGGGAGTGGATAGCAGAGTTGGACCCTGTACAAAGGACAAATGTATAAGAATCGATATCAGACAAAAGCGGTGTGGCGTTGGACTCTGTCCATGAGATTTTAACAGAAGCGGAACCATCAGAAGCAGAATAAGTTTGTCCAGTCAATGGCAGCGATATGGAGACATCCGAAGAGGCAAGTCTGACAAGACATGCCAGTAGTGCTCCGGACTTGAGCCAGTTAAGCATTTTGAATCTGTGTTGTAGTAGGCTTGAATGTTGTTTGTAGTGTAGTGTGAGTTCTTGTGTATGCACAATAAAATAAAGTGCTATAGCAACAGTTTCAGTGAAACAATAAAAATTCAGGGGGACAGCGTAGACTGATAGTGAGTGCGGGGGGCCACTTGGTGTAGCTTACGGTGATAAGCTGGGTGTGCTGGGAAGTTTGAGCGACAGACTGCTGGTGAATCCAAACAGAGGTTTTGAAGTAGAAGAATTGATGAAGTTACCGGGAAACGAGTGTACAAAAATGGAGGAAAAGATTGATTTTATTTTCCACGTTATTTCGTTTTTACTAGGCAAATAATCTAGCGCATCATAATAATGACGCATGCAATAGTGGACATGCTTATTGTCAGGACCCTTTCCTAATCGAGGCTTTTACTCGCGCCAAAACGAATGTTTTTGCGGAGTGCTTCCATAGGTTGTCTCAGACATGAACGTCAAATGGCGCAAAAAAACGCGAAAACTTTCGCCATTCGAGCTCCCTGCTGTAAACAAACGTCTTGGCTCTTTTCATCGAGCGATTCCAGCAATTGAGAAGGTTTTAATAAAAATAGAAATGGTAAATCCCTAATGGTAAATCGGTGGCTAAGCTGGAATCTTTCACAGCTCAGAGTGAGCAGAAGGTGGTTGTACCTGATTTTGCCCTAATTCAATCAACTCCCGTATGACGTTATGTATCTATACGTTCACCCACCATGTGCCCCTATAAGTACTGCCTACAAACCCCAGCGCCAATCTCCAGTTGGATATGTATGTGTGATGTTTTTCTGAGCCTTCGTGCCAAAAGCCAAAAGACTCGTACTGTCCGTTTTGTCACGCGTCATCAAGTTTGTGAGTTTTGGTAGAGTTGAACATTTTGCCTTGAAATGGAAAATACGCGTACTCAAACGAGGGAATGAGAATACTTGTTTAGACTTAAAAACAAGACTTTTGTGTCAATTTGTAGGCTTTGGAGAAAGGCTTCCATGCTGGGCGGCTCGGCGTTTGTTATTGTGAATTTCCTGAATTTTGCAGCCGTTGACTACGCGTCGAATCCCAGGGGCCCAATGACTTTATATATCTTGGTGCAGACTTCACCGTTCACTTGGTTTGAAGCTTTTGAAGAACCAGATAAGAGTCACACACTCCAGAGGTGGTCAGTAGTCAAGCCCCCTTTTCACGCGTTAAAAAAGGGTCTATTAGTAGTACTCAGCTGCGGGCTCCATACACAAGAAAAAGCCTATCGATATCTATTTATCTGCAATCAAAAATTGTCTTCTCCGAGATCGCTTAACGGAAAACCAAAAATTCCCCATTGTTTAGCCATGCTAACCTCTTGATTTCTGATAAAGTCATCATCTCATTTAATGAACATCGCACTATCTCATCTTATAAAGAGACCAGTGGTTCTTAGACCCCATCGCAGAACAATGTCCACGCTGAAAGTACACTCAACCTCTTTGAACTCTTTCAATTCAAATCATTCCTTGTACGATAAGGTTCGTCCTGATTTCAACCATGACTTCGTCCAAAGATTCTTCAAGGACTTGTCACTACTGAATGAACAAGGTGATGTCCCATCACATGATAAATCCATTCTTGAATTAGCTGCTGGTACGGGGAAATTTACAAAGAGTGTTATCTCAATGGGTTGGGGTGATAAGGATAATTTGGTTATTGTGGAACCAAGTATAGGGATGTTGACCTCATTTCGTGAAAACTTTCCAGGAATTAAAACTCTTGAAGGATCTAGTTATAAGATCCCCGTGGAGGACAACTCATTTGATGCTTTGATTATTGCACAGGGGTTTCATTGGTTTGGTGATTTAGGTTCCTTGAAAGAGATCCATAGGGTATTGAAACCTGGTGGGAAACTTGGTCTCATCTGGAATTTTGATTCAATTTCCAATAACAAGAATGTTCATGATCCTAAGGCTGAATTGGGTATCACACAAGATGAATTGAATCAACTGTCGGGGTGGGAAAATATTTGTATCGAAGCTCATCAATACGATTCTCAAGTGCCACAATTTAGAAAGGCAGAATGGAGACCTGTTTTTGATGATCCGGAGAACTCATACTTCGACGTTTCCAGTATCAAGGATGGATTCAGATATGGATTCAATCCATTCCCCGCTGATCTTGTTTATGATTATTGGTTATCAAGAAGTTTCATCACTAATCTACCTGAGATTGAAAAGGCACTGTTGAAAGGAAAAATTAACTCCATGATTGAAAAGGCGCCTGATTCTGACTTTTTTGATAAAGATAGAACTCAATTGAAACAATTCTTAGGGTCATACTACTTTGTCATCCAATCAACTAAACATTGATAGTTTGATAATTCTTTATATATTTTTGTAAATTTTATCAATAAAGTTCCAAGCAGTAAAGTTTATAACATCTGTAGCCTCCAATCTCGGTATACCTCTTGGAAATCTGAGTCTTCCATCATTACTAATGATCAAAAAATTGCACCTCAGCCTAGTAAATGGTAGTTTTATAAAATCTATTGAAGTATTGTCTTTCAAGTATTCATAAACCTCTTTAATCAGTTCCTTCTCATTTTGAGTGAACCGTACAGCGTCTCTGTTTGAAATATCAATATTGATGCTATTCAGTGCATTGTTTTGAGTATTGATATTGAAACTGAGCTCAACATCTCCCAACCTTGTTAGATCCTTATTCAAACCTTTGATGACATCTTCTAGACAGCTCATCAAAAACTTGGATTCAAACTTAACCGTCTTGATCAGGATACCATACTCAGAGCTAAGCCATGATATTAGTAGCTGATTCAGTTTATTGACACCGCGAGACATTATTAGAGTTTCATATCTTTTGTCATCAGTGTTTCCTTCATCTCTCAGCTCTGTCAAAAATGTATAACTTTGTCTTTTGAAAATATTATTTGGGAATTGAATCAATAAAGTATCAACACCATATCGTACACGGTCATGTTCCTCCTCTGTGTGCTCATGTGTTACCCTTGTGAGATCTCTGAGTTGATGTGGAGAGAATTCCGAAAGAGAGGAAGATATGATCAAATCTTCTTGAGACTCTGCCAGCAGGGCCACGACAAGAATCTTGAGCTGATGTTGAGTGTCTTCAGAGGACCAGTCCACCTCACTGGTAGCTGTTGCCTTAAAGAGCCGTAGGTTCGAGTCGAATATGACGTTCATCCTGGCATTAAGGGCTTTTACAGATAATCTTGAATACTTTTGGGCCTTTTCTGGGACACAGGAAAACCAAGTCAAATTATGTATGGTTTGTTTACCTTTTTGGAATGGTCCGGAAATCAGGGAAGAGGAATGCGAGGTGTTCGGGTGTCCCTATTCATGCTGATCCGAAGGCTCTGTACGTAACAGCTGTTACCATCTATAAATCATTAAGACGTACTTTATCCAGTCAATTGAAGCCCAGAGATCAGTTTTCTATCGGGAACTACAATGAGTGACTTTTGGGAAAACAACAAGGGTTCGATTTACAAAGGTCTGGGAACAGCAGGGAAATATGGTTGGAAGGGGACAAAAGCTGTCAGTAAAGCAGGCTATAAAGCTGTGCAGAACCAAAGAAATGCCACCCATGGCAAGACCGTCGACGGTGAATCCACAGGCGAGAGTGGAAGTCACTCCCCTCGACCAATGCAAATGCCTAGTACTGTGCAAGATGTGAACGCATTGCCAGCTCCCCCTCTAAGAGCAGGACAGCAGACATATCATTCTGAAAAGAGAAGACAGGTGCTAGCTCAGAATCCACAACTCCTGTCTCCTTCACCGGGATCTCAGACGACCACACAGCTCTCACAACCACAGTACCAACAGCAGTATCAGCAACAATATCAACAGCCTCAACAGCAGTACCAACAGGTCCAACAAGTTCAGCAGTATCAGCAGGCTCCTCCTCCAGTCGCCGAGAGACCTTATCAGGCCCAGCAACCACAACAGACCCAGCAATTCCAGATTCCGCCTACTCAAATCACCATGGGTGGAACAAATGTCCAATTACCTGCTTATAGCGTTGACAAGCAGCAGGCCATGAATTTCGCCGGACAGGTAGCCTCTGGTTTCATGCAAACACAACAACCAATCCAGCAGCAGCCCGTCCAACAACAACAACAACAACAACAACAACAACAACAACAACAACAACAACAACAACAACAACAACAACAACAGCAACCCGTTCAGGGGCAACCTGTTTATGGCCAGGCTCAACCGCCACTACAGCAAGTTATTCAACAGCCTCTGCAACAACCTATCCAACCTCTAGTACAACAACCTATCCAGCAAGCAGCTCCTTTGGATTACAAGAATCCATATTATGCGGGCGAAAATGCCCCAGTAGAACCCCAAGGTTACTCTAGAGCCGCTGCACCATTACCTCCACATGTTCAGCAGACGCAAACGTCTTCCTTACAGTCACCTGCCCCTGATTTCTCGAATTTACCTGGTCCTCAAGAGCAAAGTCTACAACAAAAACCTACTCTTTCAAGATTGGAGACTCAGTCAAGTGTTCCAGCTGCTCAAATCGCTAGACCTATCCCTACAGTACCACATAGAAACCCATCTCAAGTATCTTACAACAGTACAGCTGCTCCGATCACCGTCCCTGCCATTACCACTGGTGGTCCGGCCCCTAAAACAGATGAGGAGGAAGAGGAAGAAGTCGATAAAGGAATTGCAGGGACGTATGATTATAACGTTGAAATTAAATGGGCCCCTCCTCCGAAACACCGTGCCGCTCTTGGCGCAAGTCAACCTGCCAGTACTAAGTCTTCTCAAAGTTCAATTGTTAAACCAAGTGGGGTCAAACCTCCAGCTCCAACACCTCCCAGAAGTTCTTCTACGGCTACAAATGGTCCCCCTCCGCCTCCAAGATCAGGTCTTTCTAACACCTCGGTGCCTACAGCAACTACTACACCTGCACCTTTGCCTGAAAGATCTAGTAACTCTTCCACAGTGAACTTCCCTCCACCTCCTAAACCAACAAACCCACTCACTCATCAACAAAATAGTTTCCCTCCTCCGCCAAAGCCTACAAATCCTTTGACACATCAACCAAATGTCTCTACAAATCATGTGAAAGGTCCACCTCCACCACCTCCTTCTGTACCAAATCGTGCATCTGCTACTCAATCCCCTGCAACCTCTCAAGCTCAAGCCACAGAGTCACCACCTCCAATGTACTCAGAAACAGCGACTCCACACGAGACACCATCTTCGCCACCTGCACCAAAGTTTGATTTGAATAAGTTTGCACCACCCCCAAAGCCTTTTAAGAGAGCTGAAGAGAGTATCAAGCCATCAGCTAATAGTAAGCCTGATGTTCCTGCTAGTAAGCCCAATATTGCACCACCACCACCTCGTCCTTCAAAACAGAAGCCAGAGATTCCTACATCTTCAAAACCCGAAGTCCCAGCAAAGAAACCAGGTCTCTCTTCACACGCTCCTGTCATTCCAGGAAAGAAGCCGGACATTGACATTACCAAGAAGAAAGCGCCACCACCTATCAAGGCAAAACCTGAACAGTTCAAGAAGACACCACCTCCTTTGAAGCCAAAGCCAAAAATGAAGACTGAGATTGTCAGTTCTACAAAACCGGAACCTTCAACCACTGTTGACACTGAGGTGGACGATGATGACGACAATCCTTTCAAGAGATACATGAGGGCTGCTGTACCAGCTGAGAATGATAGATTTCATAGATGAACTAAAAGTATGAGCCTGTATGATGTTTGGTTTTAAAAGTTATGTATATGATGTTTTTTTAGATTTACGACACATAATCTTTGATTTTCGGGTTAGTATGACATTTATTCGTAATGCATATCAGCTATAACAAACGGTCCTTATAACAATTCACTCATAACACATCAATTCTATAAGGGAGACACGCACTTGAAATATTAACATTAAACCAAAGGAGGACGAAAAAAAGAAAAAAAAAAGTCAAAAACTGGAGTAAACATAATTATGGTAGTAATAAGAGTTATAGACTGCAACGATGGTGATTTCTTCATATAAAAAGTTAGAATAAGATAACGTCTCGAATAGAGATCTGGGGCTATGGTGATCTAACTGAAATACTTTCCCTTATGAGGACTATCTTGTTGTATTCTTTCAGTTTCACATCTTATTTGGAAAGTAAAGCAGCAAATTGTTTGATATCAATTTGTCCAGACCCATCACTTATTTCATTCAACATTTGGTCTACTTCCTTATCGTCCAATTTCTCACCAATACTCGTTAAAACATGTTTCAATTCAGCAGCGGAAATAACACCATCACCATTCTTATCAAACACTTTGAAAGCTTCTAATAGTTCTTGTTCAGAGTCGTTTGTCTTCAGTTGTCTGCTCATCAAAGCTAAAAACTCAGAAAACTCAATTTTGTGGTCACCATTGACATCAATTTCGTTCATCATGTCAGCAACTTCAGATTCTGAAGGAGTAAATCCCAATGAACGCATAACTGTTGACAATTCAGAGCCAGAAATATGACCATCTTGGTCCTTGTCAAACAAGGCAAAGGCTTCCTTGAATTCGGCGATTTGTTCTTCAGTGAGTTCGGATGACTGTGAGTTGTTAGTATTTTAGATCATCAACAAGACCTGGATCAATAGGAACACGCGTTTCAGTATTGTACCGGGATCTCAGATCCCAGTGGAACTTCACTGGCAAAAAATCCCAGCACAGTAATAAATGAGAACATCATATCCACAATGGCCCACAGCAGCATCATTGCTCCACACTTACCATCGTTGATCTATCTGGTTCTCCCTGGTGGCAAGCGGAAAGTGGCTGACGTTGTATGTTTTGTTTATGAATTTTCCCATCGACAAAAAAATAGAAAACACCCGGACACCCTCTCATACAAAAGTCATAAAGTATTGAGTAGCGGAAGCTCTGCTCAAGTATTCATTGATCTCCCTTCGATTGAAAGGCAAAATGTTTGTTGTGGAGCAGATCGAGGGCTTCTTCAAATGGCTGGACTACCCGCAGTGGGTATGGTGGCTTGTGGGGTTTTACTTGCTGCTCCCAGTGCAGGTGTATCTCGTCATGCCATATTTGCTGGGAAATGTGTCAACCCATGGACGTGTGGTGGTATTTGTGCTCGGGGATATTGCACACTCGCCAAGGATGTGCTACCATGCAAGAAGTTTCTCTCGTAAGGGATATGAGGTGGATTTGTGTGGGTATCTGGAGGAGAAACCGCCTTTGGATCTGCTGGACGACGAGTCCGTGTACATCCACGAGATAAAGACCATCAAGAGACAATCAGGTCAAAACTTCCTGGTGTTTGCAGTGGGTAAGGTATTGAGACAGGTGTTTGCCATTGTATCGCTACTCTGGGAGCTGCGAGGTGCCAGATACATTATGGTGCAAAACCCACCGGGTATCCCATTACTAGTACTGGCAATTTTGTTCAAGTACACTTCAGGAGCTAAACTCATCATTGATTGGCACAACCTTGGCTATAGTATTTTGGCATTACGAGTCGGTGAAGAGCATGTTTTGGTTAAAATAGCAAAGATCTATGAGCAAATATGCGCCAAATTTAGTGATATCAACCTGACTGTTACTGAAAAGATGAAAGAATTTTTGGTTGAAGAGTTCAACGTCAAACGAAAGAAAATAATTGTCTTATATGACAAGGCTGCAGACCAGTTCATGCCAATGGATGACGAGACTAGAGCTAACGTGATAAAATCTCATCCTGAGTTGTTTGGTGGCTTCAATATTGAGAAAGATAAGGTTCTTGTGTCTTCGACTAGTTTCACGCCAGATGAAGACTTCAATGTTTTACTAGATGCCATGAAAAAATACGATAAGATGCCAAACCTGCCCAAATTGAAAGTTATAGTCACAGGCAAGGGCCCAATGAAGCAAGATTTCTTAGACCAAGTTGCCCAGATTGAATGGGAAAAGGTTGATATTAAATCTGCTTGGTTGACCGCTGAGGAATATCCTAAGATATTAGCAACTGCAGATATAGGGATTTCATTACATACATCAAGCAGTGGTATCGACCTACCGATGAAAGTTGTTGATATGTTTGGTTGTGGTGTCCCTGTCTTAGCTTTAGAGTTTGATGCTCTTGAAGAATTGGTACAAGATGGCGTTAACGGTATGAGAGTGTTGGATTCAAGACAAATTGTGGAGTCTTTGATCTACCTGTTTCTTCAACCTGAAAATTATTCGACTATAAAACAAGGTGCCATGCTAAAGAGTAAACAGCGTTGGGAAATGAATTGGCGCAAAGAATTTGGTGATCGTTTACTTCCAGCTTGATATTCTCTTAGCAAATTCTAGTTCAAGGGTTTGTATATATAAATCATCATTTTCATCAATCATGTTCTTATTCGGCTCATTCCAAAACTCATAATCTGTAGTCACGAAGTACTGATCTTGATTGATCAAATCATCAGGTAATAGATCAAAATCTATGCAGTCATCTTCATTATCGATACAAGTAACAAGGTCAGTCAAATAAGTCCAACACCTTGCAACTTGCCCATGATTATACCCGCCTCCTCCCAATATCAGAGTCGGAACTTTAATATCCAATATCTTCTTTACGGCTTGTCTGAACCCTTTTATGGTTAGGTTCCATTCACCATGCTCATCACTGCCCAATCCATCACATCCACATTGAATCACTATGCAATCGGTTTGAAATTTCTTAATAACGGGTAAAATACAGTTCTCAATCACCTTCATCAAGCTTGAATCGCTCAATCCGTGTCGCATTGGTGCATTGAACATATACCCTTTACCTTTCCCGCTCCCTTCATCTTCAAGACCACCTGTTCCTGGGAAAAATCCAATCTCTTTCCTATGGACACTTATACTCACCACTTTATTGGAGAACTTGAAAGCACCTTCTACACCATCACCGTGATGTAAATCCAAGTCAAGATACACGACCTTATCAAACTTCCGTCTTAGCTCCAATATCCCAAGGACTATATCATTCACGTAGCAAAACCCAGATGCTGATGATTTTTTGGCATGATGTCGGCCTCCATACCAATTCACCACAATGTCATTATTCATAGAGATGAGGGATTGTGCAGCAGAAATTGTAGAGCCAGCTAAGTATCTGATGTATACATCCATCAGTGGGAACAGGGGACAGTCATATAATAGTCCAAATTTCTGTAAAGAGTCGTGATCGTCTTTGTCCATGCGATCATCATTACCATCGTCATCATCACTGATATTCCGTATCTCTGTATTTGAAAGCCCTGCCCTCAGCAATCTTAGCGTTTCCTCTTCATCCAACTTATTGTACCTTTTCCTCAATAGAGTGTCCACGAACTTTTCATCGTGAAACTTGATCAGCTTCTCCAGTGAGGCGGGCTTCACGCTCACAACATTATTGCATCGCTCCACGAGTTTGTAAGCCCGGATCATCTCACTCACAAGGCCACTTCTCCCAACATTGGAGGGCAGCTGGTCACCAACGGCATCCAGAATTGGCGACACCACAATTCCAACTCTCCTGTTTCCCATGCCAGTGTGAAGAATCCTCTGCGTTTCTAAAATGTAAAGATTTTGTATTAGATCTTGAAAAATATACAGGCTAAAGATTGATTTCTACAGCTCTTCTCATCTACGAAAACATAATGGAGAAACCTTTTAATTTACAAACTTCAGTAGTACTGTTCAATGTCCTCCAAAAGAGTAGGCCCATGTGGTTCCCATCCCAGCTTCTTTTTGGTGAAACTGCTCTCTACGGGCAAATTAGCAGCAGTAAAGGGACCCATATAATCGAAATATTTCCCAATATCAGCATTAGGAACCTCTCTGGCATCCATATTATGCTTTTTGGCCACGGCATGAGCAATCTCCTTGAACTTCACACGTTCAGCGACACAATGGAACACGTCACCTGCATCCCCTTTACCCATAGCCAATTGCAAGTACAACAAGGCTGCGTCTTCCTTATGCACTGTGCTCCAGTAGTTGTCTGTGTCTGCATATGGGAAAAACCCCAGCTTTTCAGCAAATTGAGTCAAGGTGTAAATGAATTCGTGGTCATCCTTTCCATGAACAGTTGGTGGTAAACGAACCGACATTGCCTTGACCCCTTTCTCTTTCAATCCAAGAACATAGGCTTCGTTTTCAATTCTCAGACCGAGAACACTGTCCTTGAAAGTGTTCTCCCTGAAGAACTCATCTTTTGGAGCAGTATCAAGACTATCCAATGGAATGGAACAGGTGAGAATACCACCTGTATTGACAAATAGTTTCCCAGTACCTTGTAATGCCTCTTCAAACGCCTTTATGGCATTAAGGTCAATTTCACAGCACAAGTCATAATGAGCAAAATCGTAGACAAATCCCAAGTGGAACACCCCGTCAGACAATTTTGCTGCTTCCTTTAACACTTCAACATCTTTTAAGTCACCTCTGACAACTTGACAGCCTGCTTTTAAGAGCTTCTCCGCTGAAGATTCTGAGCGTGCGAGTGCAGAGACCTCAAAACCGGCTTTAATCAGCTGTTCAATCACCAGTGACCCAATGAAACCGGTACCTCCCGTGATAAAGTATTTCACCATCCTCAAAAGTAATCAGATGTTCTCAGTAGCATAGTGTCTAGTCATTGGGACCCGAATTGACACACAACTCTCCTTATTTATACTTCTAACGCTTCCATGTTTGGATTTATAATCTTGTGCTCGTTATAAGTTGAAGTTACAGTCGCCCACTATACTCGATGTAATTTGCACTGTAAACTGTACATTAACGGAAATTCCAAATTCTTTGTTCTTTATAGTGTTTTATATTCAAAATTATCTATACTCAATCTAGAGATCCAGCTCTATCTTAGTTGGAAATAATGTCACTCACGACTTTACAGGCTTTCAAGGCTGGCTCCTCAGTGTAACGTCTACCAACAAAGGACAACCCAACAGGCAACCCGTCGGCTTCTTCCGCTTCGTAAAGAGAATAGGCCTGAGCCTCATGTTCGTTACGTGGTTCGTACGTCTCGTCTTTCAAATCAATGTTCTTGTCAGCAAAGACTCCAGTTGGGAAAGTAACCACAGTGTGATCCAAGATATTCCACAAGGTAGTGTATCCCCAATAGTGAGCCGTGTGAGGCTTTGGTGCAACACCATAGAAAGTTGGAGCCAAGACGAAATCAACTTTTCTTTCATTGAACAGATCCAAGTATTCTTGACGTAAAACCTCTCTGGAATTAGTGTAGTACTCAACTTCAAGAGTGGTCAAACCCTTATCACCTTTACCGAAACGTTGATAATGCTCAGATAATGGAGCTAATGGCTCACCAGAGGCTCTCAATTTTTCATGACAGGCATAGTTCCCATCAGAAGTATATAGGGCGTTGATGATTTCCAAAGAGTCGTAAGTTCTATGTGGCTCCCAAGTAATCACATTGACGCCAGCAGCTTTCAACTTCTTCTCGGCTTCTTTCAAGGCACGTAATACTGGAGGATGAGGTTTGACAATACCATCATCATAGACAATACCAATGGTTAATTCACTAGGTTTTGGAACTGCAGCTTCGGTCCATGGTAATGGTAACAATGATTGGTCTTTAAACCATGGCTTGGTATTGAGGTAGTGTTCCATGAACAGTTCCAGATCTTCACATGAATTAGCCATTGGACCGATTGCACACAAGATGCCTTCACCATAAAATTCATCAGCAGCACCATTACAACCAATCATAGAAACCCTCTTGGTAGAAGGTTTCAGCCCCCATATCCCGTTGTTAGCACATGGAGTACGGATACTACCACCGATATCAGAACCTAGACCAATTGGAGACCCTCTCATCGCGATCAAAGCACCTTCACCAGATGATGACCCACCAGGGGACATCGAAGTCTTGTACGCATTTCTGCCACGGCCAGTGATCATATTCACAGAATCCAAGTGCATGATTGTTTGTGGTTGTGTGGTTCTGATATAAAAAACACATCCCAAATCATACAAGATTTGATTAGTGACTGAAAACTTCTCAGTAACGTTATCCAACAAGGAGACATATGCACGATTGGTCACACGGCCAGCATAGTCATAATGCTCTTTTAAAGAGTATGGGACACCGTGCAATGGACCCACGGTCTTACCATGTTTTGCCTGATATTCGTCCAATTCTTTAGCTCTAGCTAAACCTTCATCAAAAAAGATTTCCATAGCACAGTTGGTCAACTGATGGGCAATAGTGGCTCTTTTAATAAAAGCTGTCAACGTTTCAACAGCAGTTAATTCACCCTTGACAATCTTTGAAGCGATCTCCCTAGCGGTTAACGCAGTGATCTCTAAAGTGGTAGAATCAAGAACTCTTGGAGGAATAGACGTAGCATTGAAATGACCAGAATCCAAGTCCTCTGGCACCAATTCAGCAGGAGCAAGATATTCTTTAGGTAAGGCAGCTTCTAATTTCGCTCTGTAAGCTTTAATTTTTGGAACCCATTCTCTTTCAAATAGTTCTGGGTCCCCTTTGTATGAGGTTGGAGAAGAATATATTGGCTCTTTTGAGTGATCGATGGCGATTTTACCAGTCATTTTGCTTGTGGATCTTTACTTCTTGTATGAAGTTTCGGAGTCTGAGGAGGAGATAAGCTCATGGCGTTGAGTTCTGGTATTTATACTTTGTAAACTATCAAGACAAAGAGACACATAAGCGATCATCCTTAAAACTTCCCGATTTGTCTGTCGCCTATAGAAAATTGAAAGCGTCCGGTGATAATCGGGGATAAGATAGCGCCAAATCATTCAAAAAACTACGCATCTGTGAAAGAGAGTTATTATCAATTTTCAGTTACTATGTAATTCATTCCAAAGCTTTCTTAGCCCATGTCGGTAGGACAAATGAAGCTTGATGGATTTCCTTGTTGTAGTACTTGTATAGTTTTTCTTCTTCAGCTGGAGAAACAGATCTCAATGGAACTTTAACATTAGCGTTTGGATCTTTAGAGCAAACCATAAATCCAATTTGACCAGATGGGTAAGTTGGAATAGTGGTGTAAGCGTACTCAGCCACTGGGAAAACTTCTTTGCATGCCTTTTTCAAGTCTGTGATGATCTTCATGTGTAACCAAATGTTCTCAGCTTGAGTAGTGATAACACCCTTCTCAGTTAAAGCTTCCTTCAATAATTCAAAGTAAGGTTTTTGGAAAAGGGATTCAGCTGGACCTTCTGGATCAGAAGAGTCGGTGATGATAACATCAAAAGTGTTCTTGTAGTCAGCCAAAAATTTGAATCCATCACCGATATGAGTCTTAACTTTTGGATGAGAGTAAGAAGCAGACATTTCTGGTAGATATTCTTTGGAGACTCTGATAACAGCTTCGTCAATGTCACACAACCATGCCTCTTCAACTGATTCATGCTTAACAACTTCTCTAAGAACACCACCGTCACCACCACCAATAACCAAAACCTTCTTTGGGTTTGGATGAGAGTTGATGGCCAAGTGAGCAATCATTTCCTGGTAAGAAAATTCATCACGTTCAGTGGCTTGAATAACGTTGTCTAGCACCAAGACGTTACCGTAATCGGTGGATTTGAAGACAAGCACATCTTGGTACAGAGATTTTTCGTGGTGTAGTACTTTTTCAACACGCAAGGTCATTGCTTGACCTGGCCACATAGTGTCACTGATTTCACGGAACCAGCCGTCTTTGATTGTAGGATGAGTGATTGAAGCCATTTTGGTGATCAGTCTTGTGGTGTTGAACAATCGGGGTTGAATTGAATTCTTGATGAACAACAGAACTCTGGACATAAATTACAATTTTTCATGATCGAATGCCAGAGAAGAAATTATAGCGGCCAATTTGGAAAATTCTGGGTAATTCCCGAGTCGAGATATCGTAACATGTAATTTCTCTTGGGAAATTTTACATGTTTTCATTGGACAACAGATGCTGAAAGCTTGGTGCTTAGATCTTGACTTGAATTAATCAAAGTGGGCTGCCAAGAGTGAATCTTTCAATGCCAGTGTCAAGTAATACATCGGATCAATCGAGTAGTAGATAATTTAGTTTCTATGTACTGCTAATCGTATTTTAGCGAGAACGGTAAACAGTGATGTACACAGTTATATCCGGTAAAATTAGTGATAGTAATCGGATCGAAAGCTGAACGAAAGCCCTGTTATCAGTGCTGCTATGGGCAGTTTGGAATATTGGAATGTTCTCGAAGACAGAGGAGTTGATCTATGGGTAATTGTAGTATAATTGTTTTTATCTTTTATCCCCGTGGTCCCAACACATCATCAAAGCTCATGACAAATGACAAGCATATCACTGAAAGGAGATTTGTAAAATCCGTAGCACTAGATGACGAAGTCTATATCCCTTAGTCAACCGTTACCGCTATCCTCTTCTTATCCCTTATTCATGAAATTATAATCAATTTCCATAATCTTCATAACGGCATTACTAACGAGTAAATCGCGTTTACTAATGCTTACTTTACAGCCTGCGTGCACCCGCATTGTTGTGCTGCGATTTGTATATAAATCCACACTTTTCCATCAGATCTCTACTTCCATCTGAACACTAATCAACACAAGAACAATTGAACAAAATGTCTGCTGTCTCTACTTTCATCAAGACCTACTCTGCCAGAAGAACTCGCTATCAATTACAAAAGGCCCTCCCAGCAGGTGTCACCATTGAGCAGGTGCAAAGCATCGTGCAAGAGTTTGTCAAACACACCCCAACCTCTTTCAACATGCAATCTATCCGTGCCGTTGTCATCACCGGTGCTCTTCACGAAAAGGTCTGGCAATCTGTGGCCGACGCCATGCCAGTCGATGATGCCAGAAAGAGACCTCTTTCCGCTAAGAACGAGGCTTACGGTTCTGTCATCTTTTTTGACGACGAAACTGTCATCAAGGGAATGCAAGAGAAATTTGCTATGTACGCTGATTACTTCCCAATTTTTGCTGCTACCTCTAACGGTGCTGCCCAAATTAACACTTGGGCTACCATTGGTGAACTAGGATTAGGTGGCCACTTACAACATTACAACCCAATAGTCGAAGAAGCTTTGAAAGGAAAAGTTCCAGCATCATGGAAGGTTCAAGCTCAACTAGTCTTTGGTACCCCAATTGGTGAAGTTACTGAGAAGGCATTCGTTGAAAACCCAGTCAATGTCTTGTCTGAATAAATCTGATATCTAGATGTCAAGTCTATAGAGATTGTTACAAATGAATAATTTAATGACTAAATCGTCAGTAGTAGTTAACATAACTATGTGATCCTAACTAGTCTGGTCAATATTCAAAATATAGTCGTACAAGAAGACAATAGTCTGGATGTGCGCATCAAACTCATAATGCTCATCAATGGCATGTGCCTGACTTCCAACCTGGGAAGCAGACCCAATGAATCTGTAGACATTGTCGGTCAATGGCCAGTATCTCGAAGCATCCGTGTATCCTCCTGTGATCCCGGGTGCCACTGGCAAGTCCTCAGTAATCTTGACCACATTTTCAAAAGTATGTTTGATCGACCCGGCAAACACCTCCCAAGTTTTACCTCTAGTTAATGATAAAGGCGAAGGGTCTAAAGGTTGAACCCAGGATACATTGAATCCACCATTATCAGTTGCATCTTTCAAAACTGTTCCATTCATGTAACCAACACCAAGGTTGAAGTCATGCGCGATGTCTTCAACATGGCCTATGACCTTATCGATAACCTCCTGTGCTGTCAACTCCATGGAAATACGAAAATTGATTCCCAACTTGGTGATCTCGGGAAGGGCATTGATCTTAACACCTGCTTGAATGATATCAATTGCCTGAGAGGTTCTAATCAAGTACTTTGTTGATTTTTCTTTGGAGATCGAATCAATCAATCTATCTCTAGCCTTCCCGTCCCATTTTGCCCTAATGTAATCCTTTCTCAATCCTTCATCCAATTCTTCAGAGCGTTCGCCAACCGTTCTTAAGATATTCAACAGCGGATTGTTACTAGTGATAACACTTTCGAAAGGATCAGCTTCAAGTGAACTCACCAATTCACTCATGATACCAATACCGGTATGATCAGGAGGTATTGAGGAATGACCACCAGGGACATCCAAATCGATATAAAGATCCAAGTACCCCTTTTCACAGATTGATGGAGTACCTATATAGACACCGTCAATATAGCTAACCCCAGCACCTTCATCAATCACAGCATAGAAATTCTTCTCACCGTATTGATCCACCAAATACTTAGATAGACTCTTAGCACCATCATATCTCCCAATAGCCTCTTCATCGTACCCGAAAGATGCAATCAAGGTTCTTTTGGGTTCAAAGCCGTCTTTCAATAATTCTTCAAAAGTTTCCAAAATACCAATGAGCAGGTTCTTTGTATCGCCACTTCCACGGGCCCAGACTAGCTTACCATCATAGTGAGCAGAGTAAGGTGGATAAGTCCATCTATCCAAAGTGTCCTTGTCAACAGGAACAACATCCTGGTGGGCGGTGAACACAACTGGTTCCAATTCAGGAACAGTACCTTCCCAAGTAATGATCAACCCTAATCTATTAATCTTTTCGATTTTCAAATGCTTATGAATCAAGGGGAAAGTCTTTTCGAAATAATCATGTAATTCCAAGAAGGGTTCCCACCCTGTCAAGTCCAACTCAGGGGCCGTGGTGAAGTCATAAACCTCTGTGGGGATTTGCAATACACCTTGATAGCGTTCCAATGAGCGATTACGGAACTCTGAAGACTCATAGATCCATTGAGTCTTTGAACTGGATGGTGAAATGGCTTTCAAGTCCTCAAACTCATTGGCTGGGATGAGCTCATTCTGAGAAGAGACACATGAATAGTTGTACAATCCGTGGAATCCAAAAGTCAGAGCAGCAGCAGCGGCGATGGCGTATTTCCAGGCATTTTTACCTTCAAGAGGATGTTCCTTGTGCTTCTCGTCCATTTTGGAGAAAATCTGCATTGTGAAACTTCTTGATGGTTCAGAGCTGGAGTCGAATGTAGTCAGTTGAAAATATTCCTCTTTATATCAGTTTGGTCTTTTGATAAGATGGGACCCAAAGAGGAATTAAAGCCGAAGCGGTGTGAGAGATAAGATCTTTGTCGATCTGAATGGTTGTATCCATCGTTTGATCTCATCATGTCTTGCTCATTGAGTAGGAGACCGGCTGTCTCGCCTTTCAACCGAGCGTTAAAGATGGAAGTATTGGTGGCTCATATGAGCTTAGCTTTTGTAGTCCACACTTACAATCGGGGTTTTGACTTCACATGAATATTTTAGTGGCTCGAAGAAAAAGTCAAAACGTTTTCACAAATTCAACACATCATAGCTTGCCTTGAAAAGAACTTTAAAGAAATTCTTCAGGTTCTCTTTTGCTACTCAACACCATGGCTACGCTCCAGGCTATCAAATTTGACAGAGAAGCGAACAGTCTCTCTGTTTTAGACCAACTCTTGTTGCCATACGCTACGAAGTACGTCCAAATCTACACCATTGCAGATGCTTTCCAAGTCATCAAACAGATGCAAGTAAGGGGTGCCCCTGCTATTGCTATTGTTGGTGCTTTAAGTGTCATTGTTGAGCTCAGTCATTATCTGGGTAACAAGTTTGATATTCAAAGTCATTATGATTTGAAGGACTTTTCTCGTTTCAAAGATCAGCTGGTAGAGAGATTGGATTATTTGATCACCTCCAGACCCACGGCTGTCAACTTATCGAATGCCATTACCGAGATCAAATCAATCATCAAGAATACTAGTGCAAATTCAGTCGACCAACTATTCCCGGAAATCTGGAATTTTGGCTGTGAGCTGATAGATGATGACTACACGAATAACGTCAAACTGGGTGATAACGGTAAAGACTGGATTCTTTCTACTCTGCAAAGGGAAGGGTTCACAGGTGAATTTGGAATCTTGACCATTTGTAATACTGGATCGTTGGCTACTTCGGGGTATGGTACTGCTTTGGGCGTTATTAGATCTTTATGGAATCATGCTAAATCTTCGACTAATGGTGAAGGCCCACCAACTAAAAAACACAAAAGTGAAGAAATCAAACTACAACGTACATACCCATTGGAGACAAGACCGTACAATCAAGGTGCGAGATTGACCGCATATGAATTGGTCTATGAACAGATTCCATCCACGCTAATTACGGACTCCATGGTTACATATCTGATTGATTCATTGAACAAACCTAATACTGGTAAGGCGCCAATCAAAGCGTGTGTTGTGGGTGCCGATAGAATTGTGAAGAACGGGGACACTGCTAATAAGATCGGAACGTATCAATTGGCTTTGATCTGTAAGCATTTCGGGATCAAGTTTTTGGTTGTTGCTCCCAAGACTACTATTGATCTTCATACTGCTTCAGGTGATGGGATTGTTGTTGAAGAAAGGCCACATCATGAGCTGAAGAATGTGAGTGGTGGGCTTGTGGATAAAGTTACAAACCAAGTACAACTCACCCAGGATGGAATAGCAGTTAATGGTGTTGTGGGCGTTGCAGCCCCAGGAATCGAGGTGTGGAACCCATCGTTTGATGTTACGCCGCACGCTCTAATTGATGGAATTGTCACCGAAGACGGTGTTGTGGAGAAAGTGAATGGCGAGTTTGATTTAGAGGTACTGTTCAAATAAAGAAAAAGCAAATTGATAGAAATCTTGACGAATATACATATGGATTAAATCGTTGCTATGGTAACTAGATTCCAACAAAGTACATTTTTACCCGACAGTTGCCTAATATAGATATTACCAGTACTTAAGGGGGTGGCCCGACCTCTCGTAACAAGAGCAGAGGTTCTGTAATTGGTGGATGTTGCGGAAACCAGTTTCCTCCCAGCGTTCTTTGCCCAAGCCCAAGGGGTTCTGCCAGCAGTTCCAGATCAATTAATTCGAAAACTCCACTCCTTGAACAACGAATCTCGGAAAACAACCATCAACCGTCCTCGCTCGACAGTCAATTGCCCCACCGCTCCACATAGCTTCCACTCACAACGCCCACCACTAGGAAGAATCAGGAACAAGAAGAAAGTTGACAGCCAAAATGAGCGACATCCCAATCGAGTTCACCGAGTTGACCGACTTGACGAGCCTGGGTATCAATCCGCAATCCCTCGAGTTTAGATCCACCACCCTCGAGAGTGACCGCTATGTCACTGTCAGAGAGTCAGTGGACGGACACAACACTGTGGCCATTGTCGATCTACACAATGGCAACCAAGTCACTAGAAAGAACATGTCTGCTGATAACGCCATCCTCCACCCTTCACAGTTCATCATCTCGTTGAGGGCTAATGGTACCACAATGCAGGTGTTCAACCTTGAGACCAAGGAGAAGCTCAAATCCTACAACATGAACGAACCAGTGATCTTTTGGAAGTGGCTCAATTCGACCCATCTCGGGCTTGTCACCGCCACCGCTGTGTACACCTGGAACGTTTTTGATGGCAATTCATCTTCGGGTCCAACCCGTCTTACCGACAGACATGCCAATCTAACCAATGCCCAAATCATCAACTTTGTCGTGAATGAAAACTTTGACTGGTTTGCCGTGGTTGGAATTGCCCAAGAAAACGGCCGTATCGCTGGTAAGATCCAATTGTACTCTAAAAACAGAAACGTCTCTCAAGCTATCGAAGGTCATGTTGCCGCCTTCAGCTCTTTGCAATTAGACGGTGCCTCTTCACGTACACAAGTATTCGTCTGTGGTAACAGAACTGCCACTGGTGGTCAATTGCACATCATCGAAATCGATCACGATAACAACAATCCACCTTTCCAGAAAAAGAATGTCGAGATTTTCTTCCCACCAGATGCTACCAATGATTTCCCAATCAGTGTTCAAGTGTCTAAGAAGTATGGTGTTGTCTACCTTTTGACCAAATACGGGTTTATTCATCTATACGATTTAGAAAGTGGATCAAACTTGTTTGTGAATAGAATCACGGCTACACCTGTCTTTATTGCTGCATATTACAATGACAGCAATGGTATTATCGCCATCAACAAACAAGGTCAAGTGCTAGCTGTCGAAATCGCTAAGGATAAATTGATCCCATACGTTTTGAACAAGTTATCAAATGTTCCATTGGCTTTATCTTTGGCCGCTAGAGGTGGTTTACCAGGCGCTGATAATTTATTCTTACAACAATTCGATACTTTGTTGAATCAGGGCGACTATAGTGGTGCTGCTAAAGTGGCTGCCTCCTCCGAACAATTGAGAACTCCTCAAACCATTCAAAAGTTGAAGAATGTTCAAGCTCCTCCAGGCCAAATTTCTCCACTTATACAGTATTTCTCTATTCTGTTGGATAAAGATGGTTTAAAACAATTTGAATCAATTGAATTGGCTAAACCTCTGTTACAATCTGGTAAGAAGGAATTGTTCGAGAAATGGTTGAAAGACAACAAGCTGACATCTTCTGAAGAATTGGGTGACGTTGTGAAACCATTTGATACTACTTTAGCGTTGGCTATCTACTTGAGATCTGAAACTCATCCAAAAGTTGTCTCTGCTCTGGCTGAAGTTGGTCAATTTGATAAGATTGCCCCATACTGTGAAAAGGTTGGTTACCAACCAAATTTCATTGTTTTAATCTCCAACTTGTTGAGATCCAACCCAGATAAGGCATCAGAATTCGCTGTCAGTTTGCTGAACTCCCCATCTACCTCTCAACAAATTGAAGTGGAAAAAATTGCTGACATCTTCTTTAGTCAAAATTTCATTCAACAAGGTACTTCCTTTCTTTTGGATGCTTTGAAAGATGATTCTCCAAACCATGGTCATTTACAAACAAGATTATTGGAAATCAATTTGTTACACGCTCCTCAAGTTGCTGACGCTATTTTAGGTAACGATATGTTCCATCATTATGATAGATTAACTATTGCTCAATTGGCTGAAAAGGCTGGTTTGTTTCAAAGAGCTTTGGAAAACTACTCCGACATCAAGGATATCAAGAGAGTTATTGTCAATACCAACAGCATCCCTGCTGATTGGCTAGTTGCTTACTTTGGTAAACTGAACGTTGAACAATCGATGGTTGCTTTGAAACAATTATTAGATAAGAACATGGCCCAAAATTTGCAAATTGTTATTCAAGTCGCAACTAAATACTCTGATCTTCTAGGGTCAGCCGCTTTGATCAAGTTGTTTGAAGAATTCAAATGTTTTGAAGGTTTGTACTACTATTTGGCTTCCATCGTCAACTTGACTGATGATAAAGACGTTGTTTTCAAATACATTCAATCTGCCGCTAAATTAGGTCAATTTAAAGAAATTGAACGTGTTGTCAAAGACAACAGTGTCTACGATCCTGAAAAGGTTAAGAACTTTTTGAAAGATGCTGATTTACAAGATCAGTTACCATTAATCATTGTTTGTGACCGTTTCAACTATGTTCATGATTTGATTTTATACTTGTACAAGCATCAATTTTTCAAATTTATTGAAATTTATGTTCAACAAGTTAATCCTTCAAAGACACCACAAGTTGTTGCTGCCTTATTGGATGTTGATTGTGAAGAACGTGTTATTCAAAACTTGATTCAATCTGTTATTGGTCAAGTTCCAATTGCTGAATTGACTGCTGAAGTTGAAAAGAGAAACCGTTTGAAATTGTTGTTACCTTTCTTGGAAGCTACTTTGAACTCTGGTGTTCAAGACCAAGCTGTTTTCAACACTTTGGCCAAGATTTACATTGACTCCAACAACAATCCTGAGAAATTCTTGAAGGATAATGATAATTACGATACTTTGGAAGTTGGTCATTACTGTGAAAAAAGAGATCCTTATTTGGCTTATATCGCCTATGAAAAGGGCCATAATGATGAAGAGTTGATCAAGATCACCAATGAAAACTCAATGTACAAATACCAAGCCAGATATCTGTTGAAGAGATCTGACCCTGGTCTATGGAACAAGGTTTTGGTTGAAAGCAACGTCCACAGAAGACAGTTGATTGACCAAGTTGTTGGTACTGCTGTTCCAGAATCTACGGATGCTGAACCTGTTTCATTGACTGTTAAGGCTTTCATGGACAACGGTTTGACTAATGAGTTGGTTGAACTTTTGGAAAAAATCATTTTGGAACCATCCCCATTCAATGATAACCCATCATTACAGGGCTTGTTAATGTTGACTGCTATCAAAGTTGAACCTACCAAGGTTATGACCTACATTGAAAAACTGGATGAGTTCGATCCTTACGAGATTGGTGCCTTGTGTACTGAAACCGGTTTACATGAAGAAGCTTTCGAAATATATGACAGAAAGAAGCTACACTCCAAAGCTTTGGGTGTGTTGGTTGAAGACATTATGTCTTTGGATAGAGGTGAAGCTTACGCTGAAAAGATTGATGAAGCCGAACTGTGGAGTCAATTGGGTGCTGCACAATTAAATGGTTTGAGAATCCCAGAAGCTATCGAGTCTTACATCAAAGCTAAAGATCCATCCAACTATGAATCTGTTATCGATATTGCTGACTCTGCTGGTAAATACGAAGAATTAGTGAAATACTTATTGGCTGCCAGACAAACTTTGAAAGAACCAAAGATCGATGGTGAATTGATTGTCGCTTATGCTGAACTTGGAAAATTAAGTGACATTGAAAGATTTTTGAACGGCTCAAATGTTGCTGATTTGAACGAAATTGGTGACAAATTGTATGATCGTCAAGATTATAAAGCTGCCAAATTACTATACTCCTCCGTTTCCAACTACTCCAAACTAGCTTCTACTTTAGTTCATTTGGACGATTACCAATCTGCTGTCGAATGCGCTAGAAAGGCCTCCAATGTTAAGGTTTGGAAACAAGTTAATGATGCTTGTTTGGAACGTAAAGAGTTCCGTCTGGCCCAAATCTGTGGATTGAATTTAATTGTTCATGCTGAGGAATTAGACGAACTGGTTGAGAAATACGAAATCGAAGGTCACTTTGATCAATTGATTTCATTATTCGAAGCCGGCTTAGGATTGGAAAGAGCTCATATGGGTATGTTTACCGAGTTGGCTATCTTGTACACCAAGTACAACCCATCAAAGACTTTAGAGCATCTGAAACTATTCTGGTCCAGAATCAACATTCCAAAAGTTATTAGGGCCACTGAAAATGCGCATCTATGGCCTGAATTGATTTTCTTATATGCTCATTATGATGAGTGGGATAATGCTGCTTTGACAATGATCGAAAAAGCTGCTTCTTCCTTCGATCACTCTTCGTTCAAGGAAATTGTTGTTAAAGTCGCTAACCTGGAAATTTACTACAAGGCCATCAACTTTTATGTTAATGAGCACCCATCTTTGATCACTGACTTGCTATCCGCTTTGACACCTAGACTTGATATTCCAAGAACTGTGAGAATTTTCCAGAAGTCTGATAACTTGCCGCTGATCAAGCCATTTTTAATCAGTGTTCTGGACAAGAACAACTCTGTTGTCAACTCTGCTTATCATGATTTATTAGTGGAAGAAGAAGATTATGAGACTTTGGGTACTGTGGTCGATATCCATGACAAATTTGATTCTATTGATCTGGCCTCTAGACTAGAAAAGCACGATTTGACATTCTTCAGACAAATTGCTGCTCGTCTTTACAGAAAGAACAAAAAATGGAACAAAGCTTTATCTATCCTGAAAACAGATCAACTCTGGAAAGATGCCATTGAGACTGCAGCAATTTCCAAATCTACTGATGTTGCTGAGGATTTGTTGACTTATTTTGTTGAAACTGGTAATAACGAAGCCTTCATCGGTTTATTATACTCTGCATACAACTTGATTCGTTATGACAAGGTTTTGGAGTTGGCATGGTTACATGAATTGGGCGATTACATCAAACCATACCTCATTACTGTTGAGAGAGAGAGAAGTGAAAACATTTCAAAATTAATTGCTGATTTGAAAGTTAGGGAAGAAGCCAAGGCCAAGGACGAGGATGACTCAGTATTAGGTGGTCAAAGACTAATGATTACCAACGGAACTCCTGGCTTAGGTTACCAAGCCACTGGGCAAGGTTTTGGTAACGCTTTTTAGTTGACTATTCAATTTATTTTAAAAGACTGTTAGATGTGAGCTGAAACTCATGAATTGATTAAAGAAGTTTATATTTAGACCAGAAAAAAGAATATGTACATTATTTCAAAAGCTAATGCTTTGAAGTACCATAAATGAGTATGTTTTGAATTTTATCGCTTGTATGTCTGAGTACCTGCAGCTACTCCTTCCCCAAAAGATCTTATCCATGGTGGAACTTTCCTTTTCGAGACGTGATTTTAGCAAATGTGCGAGAGTGCCGAGCGCTCGAGGATGTTTTGGTGCATAACCCTTCGTGCGTAGGAGTTCTTTTATGAATACGGAAAGAATAAAAGATATAATTCCATCAGGACGCGGATTCAGGAATTTCTCATAAAACTACTATAATGTTTGTCTAAATGACTTTCAGCTTTGAGTTCGAAAAACATCAAAAGGCGAACCAATAGACCCTTGTCTTACTGTCATCTTTATAGTTTTTAGCTGCTTGTCGAACTAGTCTATCAAGTTGTAAGCTTATTGTCCAAGATGTTTGCACGTTCTCTATCGACACCCAACTTTCAAATAGCCGCTGTGAGCAAAGTCTAGTAAACTTTAGCAATTAAGCAATAATTGATTCACCCTCTTGTCCTCTAAAGCCTTCTTTGGGAACCAAGAAAGGCGATCAAAAAAGATAAACGAGGGAAAGATTACACACTGGCGTTTAGATTTAGCAGTATTGCATGAGATGGTACCTCGCTTCCCCTATCGAGAAAGTAAGATTATATTCTCACTGGGTACAACGAGACAAGGCTTGTTGTACAAATAATTTTTCAGCTGAGGCTTTCCTTCTTTCAAGCATGAAAGCAGAAAACTACGGCGATGGAGGCGAGCTTGGTGTAGGAATGTTGGAATGTACGACTTGATTGCCTCCAATTTAGGATATTGACCTACATAGCCGTTATTTTCTGTCAGATCTGTTTAAGATTAAAAAATATTGTGGTCTGTCATTCTTTATCGTTGATTAGAAACATTCTCCGGTTCTGTTAAAAAAGTTTACGGATATTACTAAACTCGATACCTGCCCGTAAGAATTGCGGGACGAGAGATATACAAGACGAGAAATTTTCTTGTGAAACAAGACTAGACCAGTAGTGTGAGCACTTTATCCTTCTGTGCTTTTTTCTAGAAGCGTTTATGCTGCTTTGATTGCCCAGTGCCGATCCGCACCATTGAAGGATCTCGAGAAATCGTGTTTTTTTTTTCGACTTTTTCGATTTGATAGTTATCTGTCGCTTGATGCAAGATGCAGTTCGCTTAACACGTGAATAATTTACACAATAGAATTGTGGAACCTTCTCAGGAACCTCTGTTTAAAAGAGAGTTCAAGAGATTTTATAATATGCATTCTCTTGTACCTTCTCAATGCAACTGTGTACTGCTTTTTGCTTACCAAGGAGTCAGCATTAGCCTCTTGTACCCTTGTTTAAAAGTGGGTTATGTCGTAAAGTGGGAATTTTTGGCCTGCATGAGGATCTCCGATTCCTGTTCTATTAACCGTTGAGAATGTGCATGCATTTTCAACGTATTACGCGTAAATAGACAAGCTCGCTTGTTGAACTTGCTGCGTGTGAGTGCAGAGACAACGTTTAATTGGGAATTACAAGAGACCAAGAATGTTCAAGCACGTCAAATGTTTGCTGAGTACAAGCCGAAAGTCTCACAACAGGTCAACAGCCTTTGCCAGAAACAAGAATTTGACCATACGATATGTCAAGCGTCCTAAATATGGCCTAGATTATTTTGTCCTCGGTCGATAGTAGTATAAAAAGTGATGTTTTCCTGACCTTTGTCGACGTCTTTTGAGATTTGACTTTTGATTCTCGTGCACATACTTTGCAAGCTCCACTCACTCGCTATGAAGACTAGTGCTTCCACTGCAGCTTTAATTGGTTTTACAATTGCTCGAGTCCAGGCCTATGTTAAAGTTCCGGTCTCGACTAGCTCACAGTCGCTTGACAAGAGAAGTTCTGGAGACTCCTCTAATTGTTCACCAGGGTCAACCATTTATTTAGGTAGTGAAAAGAGTGAAGTGTACTGTTCTTTTGACACCAGTTTACAAAGTTGTTACATTGATTCTTCATCTTATGACTATTCCAGCTCAAGTAGTTATTCTTCTTTGAGTGGATCTTTCTCAGGTACCTCAGGCTGGGGTGTTGAATTTGAAGGTTCTGCTTCATCAGACTATATGTGCTTTGATGAATCTGATTCAGCATTCGAGTTTGAATTTGGTGTGTGTTCCTCTTCTGAATCTAATGTTCTTGGGTTATGCTACGATTCATCTTCAGAAAGCTCAGGGTTCCTTGATTATCTGTATGAAGGTGGTGTTATTGAAAAGAGATTTTTTTCTGTTTGTCAAGATTCAAGTACTGGTGAAGCAGACTTTACTTTTGGTGGTGTGGATCTTGAGAAGTTTGAAGGTACATTGACTACTGTGCAATGTATCAGTGATAACTCTTGGACTGTCAAATTGTTTGATCTTTACTGTGGGGAAACCTCTGTTTGTTCTGGTAACTCTTACCCTTTGACTTTCAACACCGGTTCTTCCTATGGGTTTTCTCTTCCAAAAGACATTTACCTGGCCATTTTGAACCAGTTTGGAGCAACATACGACTCTGTTTTTGAAGGATACGTGTTCAGCTGCTCTGAAGTTACTGAATTGACTTTGGACTTTGGTGATATCACCATCAGTATATCAGTTTCATTGTTTGTTGATACCATTGAGGGTTCGGATTACTGTACTATCGATGAGTCGGTTTGTGAATCCGACACGTTCGAGCTAGGCTGGTCCTTTTTCTCTGACTTTTATCTTGGGTTTGATGCTGATTATGGTGAAGTTATCATTGGTAAACCTTCTGGTTCTTCTGGCTCTGATTGTGTTGATGTGTCTGACTATATTCCATCCACATCCAAAGGCTCTCATTATACTCAGACAGAATGCACTACTACAAACGAAGTGTCATGTACCGCACCATCTACTACCTCCCATTTCACAACTAGCCCTTCGAGAGGTCCTGCATGCTCCAGTGTTCCTGCTAAGTCTTCATCAACTACCCTGACTTCGGTCTCCACAACTGCAGAGACAGTCTCTGTGTCACCTACTACTTCATGCACTGAAATAGGAGGTTATCCTTCTGAGTCTGGTACCACGACGCTGAAACCAAAACAATCCACTTCAAGTACAACTTTCAGTTCGGTAACTTTATCTTCCACTAGTGAGAAGACTCACTCAACTGGTACTACTTTATCCACTGCTGAAACTTTTTCTACTGGAGCCACTGGTGTAACTATCTCAACTGGCACTGAACACAAGAAGACTGAAACCTCATCATGTACCACCGAAACTGAAAAGAGACACAAGTCCACCCAAACTAGTTCTTCTCCTGCCACCACTAAAGACCTGACCTCTTTATCTGAGACTTTAGTTACGGGTTCAGCGGAGGAGCACCATGGATCTACTGGCACCACTGAATGCACTACTGGTGAAAATAGGGGGTCGAAATCGTCGGTGCGCACAACTTTGACTGCACAAACTACTACTGAAAATAAGTGGAGATCCAGCGGTACAGAAACATGCACTACTGGCCACTCCACCGGTGAAACCTTTAGCACTGGTACTACGTTTTCTTCTGCTGAAACTTATTCAACTGCTGAAACATTCTCTACTGCTGAAACGGTCTCAACTAGTGCAGCTTTTTCAACCACTGAAACCTTCTCTTCGGGTACAACATTCACAACGGATGATAAATCAAGTGAAACCACCTCATGTACCACAGTTGGAACACCACCATATTCAGTAGAGACAACTTCTTCAACTGTTGACTGGTCTTCTTCTTCACAGTTAACCACTGGGAGTCATCACTTTGAGACAACTTCTTGCTCCACTACAGAGAAAGATCACCACAATACTACTACTTCCAGCACAACAAGTGAAGAAGGGCACCAGAAGTCTTCAGCTACCTCTTCTGCAGAAACATTTACGAGCCCAACAACAACTTTGAAGCCAGCCGCTTCCACCACATATTGGACTAGTGCTTTTTCATCATCCAGTGATACGTCTTTTGCCATCAGTACTCAATCTTCTGAGGATTTTGAACTTTCACTGTCTTCCTCAACCTTTTCTTCTTCCACTTCTGAGACATCCATAGGCTCTATCTCGACCTGGTCGTCGAGCTACTTTTTTTCTAGCTCAACTGCAATCCCATCGGTTTCTTCATCGTCTGGTGTGAGCTCTGGAATACTGTCTGTTCCTTTCGTTTCCTCAACCACTTCATCTGCTATCCCTTCAAGTTACACCTCTGCTGCCTCAACGCTCTCCACTTCGGGTCCTGGGGCTTCTTCTTCTTCTTCTGTTGGTCTGCCTTTTGCCAGTGATACTACTTCTGGGTTGTTCGTCTCAAGTCCATCTATGAGTACATCAGCTATCCAATCTTCTACTCCCTCTTCGGCAGTGTCATCAACAATGATTTTCTCTTCCAGTTTCGGCGTTTCTTCCTCAGTCGAGACTTTCTGTCCAACTTGTTCAACTCAAGAAACATCTGGTGTGGTTTTCATTTCTTCGTCCTTTGCGACGTCCATTTCTTCGTCTTCTATTTATACTTCCACTGGTACAATTATCTCTTCCACTGGTACAATTGTTTCTTCTGTCTCCAGTTTAAGTGCTTCATCAGATGTTTTAGCTGTTACTTCTTCCACTGCCTCAGTAGGGCCAAGTTCTAAGTCTTCTGGTGCCACCACATTATGCTCAACCTGCAACACAAGTGCCGAAAGCTCTAAAGCTGCTTCATCTACCTTATTAGAATCCTCAATTTCAACTTCAGTTTCAGACATTACCTTTGAGGCTTCTTCTTCCAGAACAACCAAATTGTCTTCTTCAGCCACTACTTCTG
>JAJMFO010000057.1:0-57621 GCA_030574715.1 Xingzhongia strasburgensis
AAATCATAGAAGTTCCCATTATTAACTAACGTAAAAAATAGCTCCTTAAAACGTACACCCCAATGCAAAAAAACAAAATAGTAGTAGTAGTAGTAGTAGTAGTAGTAGTAGTAGTAATGTACATTCATGATTGTCCTTAATCATGATAAAACAACCTCATTCTCATGTATAAGTTCCGAGCATGACTGTCGGCTAGTAGTGGTGGTATCTCATCCTGCAAGAGACTGCTAATTAACACTCTTGTCTGAGCAGTGGATCCATGGTATTATGAAGCCAATTTTTCCCTTTTTCATCCACTATAAGTAGGTTGAAGTTCAGCAGTTTTCTTGATACTTCTCTTTATCACCGCCATTCTTATCATCTTCGCTCAAATGCATATTCTGTAACTTTCGTACTTGTGTTGGAGTTAGCTTTCTTGGTTTCATCATGGTGGGTATTTGCTTATTGCTGTTATTGTTACCATTCATCATAACACCATTGATCATACTAGAGGTGACTCCGTGCGCTATTTTATCCTTCAGCTCATCTTGATGCTTATAATACATGTAATTTCTGAGAGCCATGATTAGTACCTGTTAACGTTGGTTGGATAAATATGTGGTGATAAATAGAGAGAAAAATGCAAATATGAAAGCAACATTGTCAATAAAAGAAGCTTGGTCTCGCTAAACGGATTACTCTTGTTTTATATTCTCCCTTTCTTCAAAATCATACGGTTTTTTTCCTCCGAGACCTTGACATACCAAAAAATCAGATCATAAAAGCTGATAATGTGGCTCGTACCGTGGACTGTGCGTCAAAGCGCGTTCTACCCATACAAAAACATTTTGTGTCAAAATATTTTTAACAGTTGAATACTTGTACACATAAATATATATATGAGCGTTTCGTTTTGAAACTTTCAGTCAACGCTTAGATCAATATCCTGTGCTTCTTGTGATGTGTTGGGCATCAAAATCCCTGTCGGCTTGAGGTTCTTCAAATGCGAAATCAACGGAGATATGCCAAACATGAAGTTCAGTCCTAAAAGGTGTCTTTCCAGCTCTAAAATATCGTCCTCTTCCTCTTCCGAATTCTCATAATCACTGTTTTTGAAAATTGTTGAGTCTCTTATCTTCTCATAGTTGTAGCTCTTCAAATTCACAAAATTGGATATTGCTCTCTTGGAATTGGTTGATCTTGAAGTTTTCTTGAGTGGTCTAGTTGCATCATAATTAGAAGAGACAGCTCTAAGTATTCTTCTTTTCACCAACTTCTCTTTCAAAATTTCATTTTGATTGGCATTCGGACGGTTCTTGAGTAATTTGTTGATGTAACTGTATAATTGGTCTTTCTCCTTCTTCAAAGAGATTATTTCAAATTGGCTTTTTCTCAATTGTTTATCTTTCTCGTCCAACTTGTTATTCAGTTCATCAGCCAGTGAAGCCGAAGCTACAGATATATCAGCACCCAGAATCTGAGAGATTTCCTCTAAATCAGAATCGTCTTGTAGAATATCTTGATTAGTGGAAATATCACCTTCAAACTCAGAGTCTTCATCTTCTGGAATCATTTGAGACTCAATCGCGATATTTGTTTCATCCGGATTGAGATCAATTAGCTGTGACCGTACCCCTTCTATCTCTTTTAGCATACTATCAATCTCTGATTTCTTAGAGTCGAGTTCGTTCAAGACACTTTCCACCTCGTTATTTAACTGAGAGATCTCATCGTTCTTTGCTTTCAGCAACTGATCATATTTGATCTTGTCCATTTTGTATTTATTCAGCTTCAATTGCCACTCTTTCTCTAACCTCTTATAATTGCTCAACTCGGATTCGTAATAACCCACCTCTGTACTAAGCTTCTTGCTCAAAGACTTATTCAATTCTGCAAACTTTTTAGAGTTCAACTGTAGTTGCAAGATCTGTTTCTCCTTATTGAGTAGCTCTAGCTCCAGTCGTTCATGATCCTGTTGTGCCGTCTGTGCACGCACTGTCTGCTCAGCGTAAAGTTTCTCCAATCTATGGAAATCAGCTTGTAGTTTCTTGACAAAAGATTGGTCTAAAGTTGAGTTTTCAGGCCGTACCTCGCCCAGTGGATAGTTCTCCTTATCATTATAAATTTTCATTGGCGTCGACATGATTTGTGTTATCACCAAGTTGGTAATAGAGTTAAAAGTGCGATTTCGACTATCTTGCTCCTTCGATTTGATGGCTCAGCTTTTCTGATTTCGTTTATCTGTTTACGTTTTTTTGTGCCAATTTCAGAATTCGTCAAAAACAATAACATTAGAGTTGCCCCGGAAACCATTTTGGTAATCCATAAACTATTGAGAAACTTTTAGATTTACATTATTTCTACCATTCGAAGCCACAAGTCGGGCACTCGAGCACTACCTTGTAATCAAAACGCCAAATATCTGCTTATTAGATCTTTGATACTCTATATATACGGATCTCTGGTGTAAGAGCAGGATAAAAGACCGACTGTCTGAGTTCTGAAGGCCTTTCAGCACGACTTATCACTTCAAATATCAGATTTTCCTTTTCAACTTCCAATTCAAACACTCTGATAGTATCCTCATTCCTAATAGTCGCAGCTACCAATGCTTCCGTGGCCCCATTGTCCAACCCCGTCCGTATACAATTGACAAAATGTGGAATCACAGATGAATCATAAGTAACATCGGCTGCAATTATAATATCGGATTTGGGGACTTCATCTTGTCCCCACCATAAAGTCTGGACTTTGATCTGTTCTGAGGAGTCGATATCATTCAGGTGTAAGTTTAGTCCCAAAGAGTCGACCAAAGAACTATCACCGTCGGTGATGATTAGAGATTTGTATGCGATGGATGACTTGATAAGTGAGAGAGCAACCAGACCCGTGCCTGTCCCTAGCTCTAAAACTGTCTTACCTTCTAGAGATCTGGCATACTCTTCGACAAGATAATTGGAGAGATATAACGCAGCTTCCCATGTTCGTAGCCCAGTGGTCCCTGCACCACTAATGAGTCTTGGGGTTTCTTTGATTTTGATCATGAGACCAGAGATTTTGTAGGTGACGGTGTCTATCTCTGAAGCATCCTTGGGTTTCGACATTATCACCTTACTGAAGAGCTCATAGTACTCATCTAGGTCTATTGTGGGGTCTTTGAATAGCTTTGTGCGCAAAAAAGTTTTCACATAATGAGGATTATGATGCTTAATCTCGTTTAGCGTTGTGAGAAGGCCTATTTCATCAATCTCCTCGGGTAGTTGGATTTCTAGAATGGGTACTCTCTGATTCAGATTGTTTATGAGCCGCTCCATTTCCTGTAATATTATGGTCTGGGCTATAAGATCATCTTGAGAATCTCCACAAGAACGATTCTTTTTTTTTTTTTCGAAACTGGAGTTCAGCGATGAGTACATAGAAGTACATAGATACATAAGAAAACTACAGGTAATTCCAGATGCTAAAAAGTTTGAGAAGACATATGAAATACTTCAAGCAAGCGTTCCAAAAACTCTCACTCTCTTCACACCACCGTCTGGAATGATGGTGACTTTGACGTGGGTGTATGCTTCATCGGTGTTTTTCAAGTTTCCATAAACATGCTCTTTATCAGCGGATGTCTTGGAAGGTTCTAATAACTCTACCCAGTTTGTGTCCTGGAAATCAGGCACGGTCTTTGTAGAGTTCAAACCATGCAGTGTGACCTTTTGAGGAAAGTTACCTCTGAAGTGGGCTGTATCAATGACGATTTGTCCTATTTTAGCTTTGGCACCTAATTTGATGAGAACCCAATCAACATGACCAGGGGTTCTCGATCTCTTTGTTTCCCAACCATCACTCATATCATGACCACGACCAGGTAATAACAAGTTATCAGCAGTTCCGAAATGTTGATCGGACCATTTGACGACAACACCACCGTATCCAACAGAAGCTAAATCTATGTTGGTGTTGGTGTTGGTGTTAATTAATGATAAGTTTGGTACAACTTCCCCATATAGTCTAAATCTTGCAATACCACCATCTGGGTACATTCTCAATCTTGCATGTGTGTATGTGTTGGCAGTCAAATGATCATTCTTGAAAAAGTGTCTCTGAGATGGACCACATTCAATTTTTTCAATGACAGTTTCCCATTGAACTTGAGACCAGTCGATTTTGGAATCATCTTCAGCATCAATCTTGACCCCCTCTACAGAAATTGCTGGAGAATGATTCCCATTGAAGAATGCAGTATCGACTTCACAACCTATAAGCTTAGCACTAGAAACACCAAACTTGATGATGGCCCAATCAGCCTCTTCGGTGTTGTGTCTTCTTGTTTCCCAACCATCATACCAAGCACCGGCATATGTAAACCTCGTAGCGTCTCTGATAGGTGGCTTTGGCTTGATCAGGTTTTCAGCAGCAGCAAACCACTCATCACTGAAAGAAAGAACTTTTCCTCCCAATTTTTCACCAATGACATCGGTATAGAGAGAAACGACTTGCGCTTGAAACTCTTCCTGGGTGAGCACTGCTGGTTGTTTCATTGTATAGATTTTCTCTAGTAAGTCTAGATCTCGTTAGCGTTCGAAGAAGTAGAACAGTGGATCTCTATTTATATATGTTTTCAAAGATCCGTCGAAGAATTTCCTCCTGTGGTGAATTATTAGCTTCTTTAGCTCTTTATCAAAATCGGTTATGCCCGTGATTCTGTACTATATTCCGTGGCTTCTTTAATCGCACTCTTTCTTTCTAATGGAACTTCTCAGCTTTTAGCTTTGAGAACGAAAGACGTAGTGAAAGAAAAATTTTCACCAGTCACTTTTCAGGCAGGAATTGAGGTTTTTGCTTTATATTTATACGTTGAGCTATGAGCTGCTACTACTAACTATTACTATGTCCTGCGTACTTATGAGGCTTTGAGCCTATCGTTCTGACTCATGCAAGTGCTCTGTGATCCGGTCTTTACCGAGTCCCGAGCCCCGGATTTTTTGTTTTTGTTTTTTTTAGACTGACCATCCGGGTAAATGTCGCGAAAGCGCGAGCCGCCAACCAAAATTGACCAAAAGTCTCCTTGTGAAAAAGGCACCTTGAAACCGACAACGCTGTTAAACCTAACGCTTAATTGATTCACCCCATTGCCAATTAATCGCTACAATGTCCGCTTTCAAGAGATTTCCAACACCAATTCTGAAACCATACTGGCCATTCTTTGCCGGTGCCGTCACTGTTTACTACTTGGTTGGTAAGGCTGCTGACATGTCTGCCGGTACTAGTGAATTCATCAACGATCCACGTAACCCACGTTTCGCTAGAGGTGAAAAACCAGTGGAATTGAAGTGAGATACGCAAGCTGGAGCTTCTGAGATTTAGATATTCATATTATTACAGTGTTTTCTTTTATTTCTTATGTCATGTGCAATTGACCAGGTCATTATCATAACTAGAAGATGCTTTTGCAATTGAGAAGAAGGGATTCACAAAGAGACGTTTTTGATGAGGAAAAATATTACCAACAATAAATAAAAACTTACATATATACATGCTATCATCTGATAAGTGTTACAAGGGTGTCTACTTTCAGTAGTTTTTTCTTTATTAGATAATGCCGGCGTAGGATTGAAAAATCAAGTCTATTGAAAAATGTAAGCACAGAGTTGGATCGTTACTTTGAGGTCATTAAAAACGTGAAGGTTGTGATAGAGATCATCACTATCCTGAGTAGTATACTGTTGAAGTTGTTCACAGTACTGTTGAAGTAATATCATTGTACGATAATGCAAGATGAGTTGGATCAAGTTTGGAAAAGGTCTTAAAAAGAAAAAGATCGACATTCATGCTAATGCTGCAAGATTCAAAGCATGCTTCATAGATTTGACCAATTCATCTCTCTCTTCCAATCCAATACTAATTCTGACCAAATTCCTATCAACCCCCCATTTCTCGACTTCATCCAATTCTTGGTAATGGGCTAGGATAGTATATGGACAAGCCAATGTGAAGTTGGTACCTAAACTTGGTCCTTTACTCAGTTTTAGTTCATCGAAGAAGACTTTAGCTTGTTGTGGTTCATTGAAAACAATACTAATCAATGCGCCATATCCACCTTTGTCGGTCTTGATGATATCATAATACTTCTTGGTGTCATTGACACTTGGATAATACAACTGTTTGATCAACGGAGACTCTTTCAAGAGCTCAACAATAGCCAAACTATTAGCATTTACAGCTTTAGATCTCAATTGGAAATCCCTTGAGTTTCTTTCCAAATAAATGGCATCTTCAGCCCAGAAGATGTCTTCGTAATTCTCAGCGAAATACTTCTTAAATGTCTCGTAAAATTGTGAATTTGGATTCAATACTAAGGAACCAGCCATAACATTCGAGTCTCCACTGAACACTTTTGTCAGTGAAGAAACCACAATATCACTATATGGTAGAACATTGATATTCAAGAAATTTCCAACAGTTTCATCAACCACAACTGGGAATTTATACTTACTTGATAATTCATGAATTCTAGGAAGATTTGGAGTTTTCAATAATGGATTAGAAGGACACTCGCAGAAAAGACTTAAGATTTTTTCTCCTGACTGTAATTTAGCCTCCAATTCATCTAGGGAATCATCATCACCAAATCCATAAAAATGTACTCCAGGACCAAATTTCTTGAGAATGTTCAAGGTATCAACATATGGGAAACCGAAGCAAACAGATTTTTCAATCGGTAAAATTTTCAAAACCGCTTGATGTGCACTGAAGATCGAACACATACCTGTTGGATACAAAAAGACGTCATCCTCCTTGATATGTCTTTCACTGGTGGCTTCCTTATTATCATCATCCAAACTACCACAAATTCTTCTTCTCAATGCTTGTTTTGCCTCAGCTGCAAAACTCAGGTTCAGATTTCTACCAAATCTTTCCTCGATAAAAACCTTGTACTCCTTGTCTTTATCTTCATTCAGATCATTATGAACAATCTTTAACTCTTGTAAAACGTATTCACCTAAACGAGATGAGATACCTTCACCAGAGTGCTGCCAGTACTGTTTGGCAACAGAGAACTCATTCTCTGGTAGCAACACAGCAGCAATACGTGCTTCTGCTCTATATGTTTCTTCCTCTTTGGTTTTTGGTGCTGGAGTGGACAATCTCAAAATTCTGATAGCTGGTGGAGTTGCACTCTCGGTTTTTTCTTTGACAAACTCTCTGCATCTCTTCGCAGAGTTGTAGCTGGGGAAAACAAAAGCCTTTTCACCCTCTCTGCCGAACTTGTCTTCAATCAACTTACATAAATCCTGGATCTTCTCGTGGATGAAGAATCTGGGATACCCAGAGTTCATCTTTTTCACAACCCACTCTTTACCCTCTTCGTAGCCAACAGTAGCATCCCAAGTAGGCAGCGTCACACTCACAGCATGCGCTGTGTTGTTTGGAATCGGATCCCCAATCTCTTGCGATGGTGCCTCAGAAAACATTGTCACTATCTTACTAATGGCCAGAACAGCTATAACCTATCCGTTGAAGTGAAATACAAACCTCAGCTGAGAAATGATGATTCATTTCAACTCTGTGTGGAAAATCCCGAGAAATCGGTGATCGATAAACAACACCTGGACACCGCATATAGCTGCAGAAACATCGCGAAAATGTTTGATGGAAAACCAAAACATTTTGACACGAATTCGGCTTTGATCTCTACAAGTTCTGACTTCTGAGTTCCAAGATCATCAATTGGGCTTGGTCGGTACGCTAGTTTCTCACTGAGGTCTTGTCAGGACATTGGAGCACTTTTGGCTTATACACTAAAGTCATCTCTTGCCCGTCTTTTTGAGCATAGTTGTTTATGAGCTACTACGGGAATTCACAGCCAGGCCTCGGGCTCAGACCACACAAGAAAGATCAAGAAAGCAAATACTGGAAGGCCATCAAGAATACTGTGCCTGGTGTCTCAAGTGAAGAGTCATTACCATACTATAAAGACAAGCCTGCTGGCGCATTCTCTACCAAAGAAGAATCTAAAAAATATCAACGAAGACAAATGGCGTTCAAGGGAATCATCATACTAGCGGTGTTCTACCTCTTTTATTATGTCGGTTGGTATTTGAAGCATGAATCACAGCTAGACTTCAAATTTGGTGGTAATTCTGGTGATAATGTGGATTGGAAAGCCGCCCAGCAAGAAGTGAAGAGAGCTTTCAAAGATACCTGGAAGCATTATGAGGAAGATGCTTGGGGTAAAGATGTCTACCACCCTTTGAGTAGAAAGGGTAAAAATATGGGTCCTGCTCCATTAGGGTGGATCATCGTGGACTCTTTGGATACTATGCTTTTGATGGGATTAGATGAGGAGTTCAAGACTGCAGAAGCTTGGGTTGCAAATGAGTTGACTTACGATATCAATTACGAGGTTAATGTCTTTGAGACTACCATAAGAATGCTCGGTGGGTTGCTATCGGCTTATTTTTTATCTAAGAATGATATGTTCCTAGATAAGGCTGTCGATTTGGGTGATAGATTGATTGGAGGATTTGAATCGCCTTCTGGATTGCCATATGCTTCTGTCAATCTACAAACTCGTAAAGGTGTTAAAAGTCATGCTGATAATGGTGCATCGTCAACTGCTGAGGTTTCTACTCTACAGCTAGAGTTTAAATACCTTGCCAAGCTAACTGGTGAATCATTATATTGGGAAAAAGTGGAAAATATTATGAGAGTCTTAGATGAAAATCATCCGAAGGATGGATTGGTTCCAATTTTTGTCCATCCAACTACTGGTAAATATCAAGGCCACTTGATTAGGCTGGGATCGAGAGGGGATTCTTACTATGAATACTTACTCAAGCAATATCTACAGACTGAAGAAAGAGAACCTATTTACAACGTTATGTATCAGGAATCAGTCCGTGGTATGAAAGATCACTTGTTGAAAAGATCTGTTCCAAGTAATTTGGCATTCTTAGGTGAATTAGATCATGGTATTGATGGTCCGCTATCCAATAAAATGGACCATCTGGTCTGTTTCATTGGTGGTTTATTCGCTCTTGGTGCTACCGAAGGTCAAGAATTGGACAAGGCTAGAAAATCCCAAGCTTGGGATAATTTGAGAGAAGAAGACATGCTATTGGCAAAGGAAATCACGCATACTTGTTGGCAGATGTATGAGCGTACTGCTACAGGGTTGGCTCCTGAAATTGCAGTCTTCAATACCGATCCATCAAAGACGGATGATTTCATGATCAAACCATTGGATAAACACAACTTACAAAGACCTGAAACTGTGGAAAGTTTGTTCATCCTATATAGAATTACAAAAGATCCAATCTATAGAAAGTGGGGCTGGGAGATCTTCAAGAGTTTTGAACAGTTCACAAAGACACCATTAGGTTCTTATACCTCCTTGAATGATGTCACCAAGATTCCTCCACCACAGAGAGATAATATGGAATCATTCTGGCTTGCTGAAACTTTGAAATACTTATATTTATTATTCGATGATGACAACTTGATGCCTTTAGATCAAGTGGTTTTCAATACTGAGGCTCATCCGTTCCCAGTATTTTCAATGAATCCATTATTCATGACTGGTTGGTCCAGAGAAAAAGATCAAGTGAACCCAAAAGTGGAACAAGACAAACCAGAGCAGCCTATCGTGCAGGATTCCGGTGCAAAGGCTAGAGCGAGCTATGGAAATCTAGTTCAAATCGAAGATGTGGAGGACCCTGCTAAGCGTAAATCTCAGCCACCACCTCCTGCTGCTGCTGAGCCTGCTAAACCCGCCATTGAAGAGCTACAAGAATTAAAAGATAAAATAAATGAAGAGGATATTGATCCATCCAAAAAGGAAATCAAGGCCAAGCTGGAGAATGGACAACCAGTAAATGATATCATAGAGGAGCTTATTGTGGATGATCCGGTCAATATCTGAAGCTGGTTTCAAAAAAATATATATTTTACAGGTGTTAAAATTTAGTACATGCAAATGCTATAAATTAATGTATAACCTATGCTTATCACATGATAGGTAAAGGTCTACCTGTGAAGATAATCTTCTGCCTTATCACGTCAATCATCTGTATATCTTCTTCAGTCTCACCACCGTCATTGGGGAGCTTCAGTAATCCTAATGGCGGATTAAGTTTCTTGATCTCTCCTATAAGTCTCTGGGATGTCCCTATATATAGCGTGGCCTGTTTGCCGTCAATTTCTATCTTCCCAAACTTCACAGCGTAGTTCACCTCATCCAGTAGCTTGGTGTACTTTGTGAGCTCTTCCTCATCGTCTGGTAATTCTGTAGGAAGCATCAGCTCGCCCTGTATCTCTATGATGGCATTGCCGTACGGCGTGGACACTGTTGAGACATCAAGCTCCTGCTTGAGTGACCTGTGAGCCTCTGTGTAATCCACTCTTTTGAAGGGCATTTTCCAGCACTTAGAACGCCACAAGAAAGTGAGAGAGCATATCAGAATAAAATAAGCTATGTACTTTAAACGCGTACGCTATACAAAGTCATACGGTGTTCGGATGTTGATCCTAATGACGTTTTCTTGGCTAAATAAATTACATATGTACTGCTAACTTGCTTGATACCTGATACTTCAGCGAGTACGCCGCAAAGCTGTCACTTCTCTGTGCTTCCAATCTGCAAATATGGGTTGGCTCTCCTTTTTACAATCCAAGGACTTTGATCCGACCGCTTTTGAGCGGGAATTGGCCAATTTGGCAAAAAAGATATCTGTTAGTGAGAGATCTGTGAATCGATATCAGTATCAGTTGGCAAGATTGAGAAACTTTACTATACTTTACGGGACTTTGGGGTACCTGATCTATGCTGTTTACATGGTTGTATTTCTGATAGAGCTGGATGTACACAGATTGACACTACAGCAGCTGCTTGCCGTGCTGCTTGGACCCGTGGTAATATTCTTACTTGTGAAGGTACTGAAGAGAGTATATACAATCAGAATTGAGAGAACAAAGTCACATATAGAGCAACTCAAAGCTCAGCATAGCGACAAGATTGATGAGTTAAAGGAAAAGACAAAGTTCCAGTCCACTCAGTCGCTATTACAAAGATTTGCAGATGGTGGTGATCTAAACGCACAATTGGATGAAGAATTAATACAGAAGCAGAAGCAACTGGACGAGTTCAAAAAACTGTCCTTGGATGCTGATAATAATATTGCTAAATTCCATGCTTATCCTAATTCCTCCAAAGGTTGGATGGACGTGATAATTGATGGTATCATTGGATCAGATGAATTGAGTCCAAACAACAGATATGCTTTGATTTGCTTCAATTGTTCTGCTCATAACGGATTGGTGCCACCGGGTCAAGATCCAAGCTTTGTCAAATATGTCTGCCCGCGCTGTGGCGCAATGAATGGATCTCAAGGTCCGACTGAACTAAAGAAGGACGAACTAAGAGAAGATGAAGAGGGTGAGCAACTAAAGAAGCAAAAGGAGTTGGATCAAAAAATCCCTAGTGCTGAGAAGGACAAGTATTGAACCTTGAAGTCTTGCTATAATACACAGACTGACATCTGTTGAAGTTCTATTGTACAATATAACGTAGTAGTGGATAAATTTATTCTATGAACCTTGAACTACAACAACAACTCAGTTCATCAAGATGAGCATTTTTTCGATATCTATATCATTCAATTATACGCTAATGAAGTCAATTGACAAAGATCTTAGGCGGATAATTCCATGATAGCATTGACGATATCACCATCATGGTTTTTCAAAGCTTTAGCAGCTTTGGCTCTGGAAGCATTAGCTTGTTCCATAACAACCTTGATGTCTTCTTCTTTCAAACCAGTTTCATCAACTTCTTCTTCATCATCATCACCTTTGTTGTCAGAGATAGAAGCGGCTTGTAAGTCAGCAGTGATAGAGGCAGGGTCCTTAGAAGCAGATTCTTCAGCAGCTGGATCAGCACCAGCTTGAGCTTGTGCTTGTTGTAATCTTTGAGTCAAATCTTCAACTTTAGCTTCACCGAAAACAATGTAAGTACCAGCAGCAGATCTGTAGACATCTGGGTTGTCAATAGCAAAGATTTGGTTACCTCTCTTTCTGAAAGTGACTCTGGAGATACCTTTGACTTCTCTCAAGTTCAATTTAGCAATGGCAGCTCTGGCTTTCTTTTCGTTTTTAGAGTAAACGGAGACTTGAGCACCTTGTGGGATTTCTTCGCGGATTTCTTCAATCTTTTGTTCAGCAGACATTTTCAATAGTGATTATTGTGGGTTTCGAAAGTATTCTTCAAGAAAGTTGTGTGGTTTTCAACAGTTTTCGACGTTTTTTTTTCACTTCGAAGAGTCGTCCAAAAAATTCGCGGGTGCAGTCAAATATTACGTAATGTTTATGTCAGTTTAGCGGGGATGATTACAAATCATAATACTTACTTTTAGTTTGATTTAGATGTTTGTAGTGTTATGGCTCCTTTTGAAGTACTTGATCAGTACAGTTTCTAAAGATAAGAGCGCCCAAAATCAGTTCATTGCTTTCTCGAGAGAGTTTCAGGCCTGTAGCACGCGTGAGTGTGACTTGAGAGAGCATGAAATGCCCTGAATCAACTTTTCGCTAGAATAGGTCTGTTGGTGGAGTACAATTTCTTGTAATGAGATATCGTACTCGTATGAGCCGCTCTTTGAATAACTTTCACTAAACTCATCATAAATCAACTGATGTGAACGTTTTGTGTTAATCCTTAATAATTTATATGCTAATTCATTACTCATAAGCTTCTAGTTTGGCTACTCTGGCCTCTCTTCCACCATTGGGTACAGTCATCCATCTGCTGAATGGGAATATGATTCTGGTGCAAGTCCCCAAGACAAGTCCTGTGCTGATTGGCCCAAATGTATTACTGTCAATAGAATGAATATTGTCACCTTCAACCCACAGATGGTTTCTTGGAATATGGCACTGCTCTCTTGGGTAAGGATGTCTGGTTATAACAGTATCTCCCTGAACACCTTTCACCCTTTTACACAGTACTTTCTCGGGATTTGATGGAGACCTGAACAAAACAACATCATTCACTTTAATACCATTTGAGCTTCTGATCCCCCATTTCCACAACAAAACCCAGTCCTGGATTTTTACTGTGGGATTGAACGTTGGGCGCATTGATGAGCCTTCAATCTTCCCAAAATAACAAACATGTTCGTTGAATACGATCATGACAGGTACCCATGAAAGCATCAATAGCGACACTTTGTATCCATAACCAACTGTGTTCTTGAACCGCGGAGTCAATCTAGAGTACCAGGCTCGCAGCATAGTATATTAATGATCGTGATTTGGAAACAGCCGGAGACTCTGGAAAGCCTTGGCAGACTCTGGATGTCCTGCGATAAAGCTTGAAGGACTCTGTCAATTGTAGAAGATTCTCCATGGTAATGCGCTACAGATTTTTAACAAAGCGAGTGGTGTTAAGATGTTGACAATCCGCTAGTTGTGTTCGGATGTTTCTAGATTGGTGTTCGAATGTTTTTTGCGTCAGATCTTGCAGGAGTTGTATGTACCTACCTCTTTGACCTCAAGACGGTGTACTCGGTTGAGCGCTGGAAGAGCTTTAGCTTATTCTGGACCTTGATCCGACTATTCTGCAAAGCTCAATAAGATACACAAACTTATTGAGGACGAAACGAAGACGATCAAGGAGATGGCGAGAGACCACATGAGTAGGTTATACCATCGTAAAGACTTCTCTTGATTGAGATAACTTCGTATGAGATTTCTACTCCTAGACCATGGAGTCAGCTGCAGTAGATTTATCTTTGTGTCATTGATTCTACTTACAAAAAGACAAGATAAAGGACATAGTAGTGGTCTATGTTCTTGTGTAACACTTCAGCACCAGAAAACTATATATAATCACTATCACACGAGGAGATTGTGACTGATTATAACTCGCTCAGTCTATATCTCTTAGTTGATATGTTACTTTCAAGGACGCATCAAGGCCCTTGGTTAAGGTTATAGCTAAAGGACGAGTATTTGTCTTGCAATCAAATGATCTATTATGATTTTCATTTTTGCCGTAGTTAAGGGGGCCCTTGTAGAAAAAAGTCAAAAAATACAAAAAAATTCGGAAGTTCATTTTCAATAATTTTGGAAAAAAGCCATGGAGTTGGTTGATAATTATATCATGTTGAAATTTTAGTCAAAGTCCAAAAACAGAGCTTCGCATGCTAATTTGGTATATCGAAAACATTGCTTGAATTTTACAATGCGTAGTAGTGACCTTGTGGCCCTTTTCAGTAGGATTTTGGGAGATAGAAAGCCACCAGTGACTGGCTTCTCTTTTCTTCATAGCTGATTTTTACAGGCGCTATCTCTGAACAAGCCACAGTACTACTTACTACTAGCCACAGCTGAAATAAACAGCCAGATACCCTTGGTCCGAAGAGTGGGAAACAGCGAACAACGACACAGCACACCAACAAAGCAAATGTATATATATCGGCCCTTTAGGCTACAGACTCCGTTCTTCCTGGCCACCCCGGGATCGTCACCGAGAGAGATACAGACAGAGCGAGAGAGCCCTCAGTGCTCATCGAACAGTAAAATTATCTCCGAGCACATCATGGGTCATTGTAAAAATGTCAGTAGTAAATAAATACATTGAACAGTGCGCAGATACTCTCCTTGACTCAAACCACACCGTGAGAAGCTCTACAAAAGATGCCCAAATCATCATTTCGTCTGCGATTCGAGCAGAAGAGCCCCAAGATCGCTCATGGAGTGTTCTGGTTCCGAGATTTCTGCATCAAGCAGTGGTTCTTTATCGTGCTTGCGATATTTATTGGTATAGCTAAAGCTGCCCCAAACTTTGCCAGACAAGGCGGGCTCATCAAGGGCCAGTACTCGATAGGGTATGGTGCCGTGGCAGTGATCTTCTTACAATCCGGACTCTCGATGAAGACAAGCGACCTCATGAAGAATATGACTAACTGGAGAGCTCACCTTACCGTGCTACTGATATCGTTTCTGATCACGTCCGCCATCATGTATGGGATTTGTACGGGGATCAAGGCTGCCAACAATGGGAACATTGATGAATGGGTACTCATGGGTCTCATAGTAACTGCTACTTGTCCAACAACGGTGAGTTCGAACGTTGTGATGACTACACAGGCTAATGGGAACGGCCTACTGTGTTTATGCGAAGTGTTTATTGGAAACATGCTCGGTGCATTCATTTCACCAGCGTTGTTACAGATGTACACCTCTAGTACAACCTGGTCGTTTGGTAATCCTGCTTCGGACAGTTCAATCCAGTCACTTTACCGAGATGTCATGAAACAGCTGGGTTTATCTGTATTTGTTCCAATCTTTGTTGGCCAAGTGATACAGAACATATGGCCCAAACAAACCAAATGGTTCCTTGTGACTTTCAAATTCAACAAAGTTAGTAGTTTCTGTTTGCTACTGGTTATGTTCTCGTCATTCTCTACTGCATTTTACCAAAAGGCTTTTGAATCTGTCCCTAAGGCATCTTGTATCTTTTTGGTATTCTTCAACATTGGAATATACCTATTTTGGACAGGAATTTGCTATCTTATGGCTAGACCACCGTGGATTATATGGCTTTTCAAAAAGGAGCCAAATTTGGAATCTACAAGACTATATAAATGGTCATATATAGTAATAAGGCCCTTTTATTACAACAGAGCAGATACAATCACAGTGATGTTTTGCGGTGCTGCAAAGACTGCGGCTTTAGGTGTATCTTTGATTTCTTCACAATATGGAAGTGATTTCCAGTATTTGGGGAAACTTCTGGTCTCATTGGTTCTTTATCAAGCTTTGCAGGTTGTCACTGCACAAGTCTTGGTCAATTTTTTCAAAAAATGGGAAAAGAAAGATCATCCAGAGGATATCAAGAGTAGCGATGAGGAGAACCAACTCAAAAGTGAAGTTGGTGAGGAGGATGAAAGCGGTATCGATGTCACTCAAGGTTTGCAGACCGAGATTGATAATGGGGGTGAAGAGCATGAAATGCACATGTTAGAAGCTAAAAAGACTAAAGAATCACTCGAAAGAACACAACAGCTCAATTCCACTCAACATTAAGATATCACTTATTGCATTTTATAGACAGCTTTACGTTCAATTTCTGAAATTTTAATATCTAATGATTAATTATTTAATAAGCTAGCTTTACATCACTTTGTAATCATTATCCTGGATTTTTTTATATAGTACAGAATCTCTATTTTTCATACGGCGATACATCTAGAAAGCTAAATCCCAAATAGCGAGGGGTCCCTTTTCTGAGTAGGCACTCTTTGTAACAAACATGTTATCATTATTTGTGCTAAAAATTTGCTTTGAAACAATTTGTCCTCCCAAAAACGAAACATTTGAATATCCCTGCTTCTTCCACTCCGGGAAATATTCAGGCATCTTACTGAATTTAATTGAATTTGGAACTTGACTGAAAGTGATTGCAGTACCCACTGTAGATTGGAAAGCTTGTTGCGCAGCTGATTGATGATATTCTTTCCCAATCAAATGATCATCAACTAATTGGGTATTCAAAGCCTCAAAAAACCCATTGATTTTGGAGGTCCTACCAAGTAATATCAAATGATCCCAGCATTCTTGGCGTTTGTTTAAATCAACAATCTTGGATAATGATTCATGAACAGCTTTGGAGATATATGAGATCAATTCTTCACTACCTCTAAATCTTTCTTTACCTACTGTAATCTCATTACCATCAATATCAATAAATGAATTGGTCTCCAATTGAGAGTTTGGCGCTTTTTCTTCACCATGTTTTTCTCTTTCCTCTAAAATCTCCCTCGTTCTGCCCGACGTAACAATAGCAGCAACATCAAAATTGTCTTCATCATTTTGCTTCAAGCCATCCATTCCGAAGAAGGACTTCTTCTTATCCTCATCACTCAAAACTTCATAAATGGGAGATTTCTTTAATTGTTCAATCTGTTGTACGGAAAGGTTTGGTAATGCCTTTTGCAATGATTCATTTATACTGTTTCCTCCAAAAGGTATGACTTTCTTTGCTGATTCGACCACTGACAAGTCTACCACGGGGATGATCTCAGTTTTATCATATCCTATATCAATAATAAGAGCATTTTGTTCAGCACCATAGGCATAAATAGCACCGAGAGCACTTGGCATCACCGTGAAGGCTCCAGGAGCACAATTCTCGAAAACGTAATGTGTGATAAGTTCAATCTCCAATCTTGACCATTTGGATGATGAAATCAACAGGAATGGTATATTTGAACCCTCTGGTCTTTTCTTGAGTATCGATCTGTATAGAACTTTCAAAAAATAATTGAATGCCTTGATGTCCACGATTTCACCTTTGACAATCGGATAAACAGCATCACTTTCATCGCCTTTGGAGCTAAACCCATCAGGAATAGAGCTGTGTTTGAATACTTTTGTAGGAACTTCAATGGTAGGAGGACCATAGGACTCGCCTAAACCAAGCTGAACGAGCGTTGTTTGCGAGCCAGGCGCGACGATCTGGGCGATCTGGTTAGTAGTCTGAGCAGAGAAGCCACAAGTAAATGAATGAATCAAAACATACGAAATAGTTGTCCTCGTGATATGGAGCCATCGTGCAAAATCAGCCACCAGATATACTTTTTTTGGGTTCTTTCAAAAAGTCAGTTTATAGATTTCCTTGTTTTGTTTTCATCTTTCGCCAGCTGTGGTAGTTCGCGAATTTCGACTTTGGCAGAGAGTGCCTTAACCGAGAGATACTAATATTGTTTCTTTTAGTATTTTGAAAGCTAATGAGCAAATTTTCCATTGGTAAGCAGGCTGTTGATATTCTCATAGGTTTGTCACCTATTAAGCGTCCTTTCCCCTTCCAAAATCTCACCATATTGAAAGAATTACCCTTTTAGGAAATGTAATTGAACAATAACTTACGTAATACGGGTCAAAAAAATCGCGAAGTCGTTTGTGCGTCAATCTCTATGTATAACCAGCCCTCTGAAAAATTATGTAGTGAAAAGTTGATCTAAGGGGAAGATTTAAAGAAGGATCAGAGACACAGAGCAGGTCAACCCCGAGAAGCATGGCACGACTACCACAGGGAAGAGGAAATCTAGCCAGAAACAGACCGGGAGACCCAATAGCACCGCTAAGAAAGCATAGATATAGACCTGGTACGAAAGCCCTCAGAGAAATTAGACAGTTCCAAAAATCCACAGACTTACTGATAGCCAAGCTGCCCTTTGCTAGAGTTGTTAGAGAAGTTGCACAGCAGTATGTTGATATCACAAATGAGGTGGTGTTTAGATGGCAGTCGAGAGCATTGCTAGCTCTTCAGGAGGCTTCAGAGGCGTATCTAGTGAGCCTGTTTGAAGATACAAATTTACTGGCCCTACACGCCAAAAGAGTCACCATCATGCAAAAGGATCTACAACTAGCGAGAAGAATAAGAGGTACCATTTAGTATCCATTGCATCCTCCGATCCTTATATGCTGGTCTATGGAATTCAGAGGTTGCGTTATAAAATGAGAAATCGGAAAAATTCCCTGGGTTTCATGCCCCTTATTGTATAAATATTTGTATGTGTTAATGTCATTTTTATTTTATGATCGAAACATCCATCGTAGATTATCTATAATCGAATGCTACCTCTCGAATAATAAGGGTTTTTTCATTATTATCCTATGAATCATTCATTGTCCAAGAAACGTAAAAACAAAAAGAAAACAAACATCAATATATAAAACACATCTCAAAATCGAGTAAAAAAAAATCAAACAAATTACACCTTCAAAATGATATCATATTTTCTCCAAATAGTTATATGGAGCTAGACCGACCTTACCATTGTCCATTCTTTCACACTCCCACCATCCATCTTCTTGCATATGTACAACTAGCAAAATATCACCTTCTCTAAAAGTCAGCTCACCTTCAATAGTAGCTGTAAAGTCAAATATTGCCTTAGCATGTCTGACCACCCTTCTTCCTTCTCTTGTCACGGCTGGTAAGCCATTACTAGATAGTTTTGCCTGTAGATTAATTGAAGATCTGCTCTGAGATCTCAAACCAGCATGGAAAGAAGAACGCTTCAAGTTTGAAGAGGTTTGATTAGTACTGGAACTGGCAAGATTTGGTCTTCTTTGTATCCTCTCATACTCTTCAAAGTCTGCAATCATGGATTTTGGTCTTATTGTGGTCCCAGTACTTCTTTGACTTGAAATTGAGCTTGCTAAAGGATCGGCACCATTTTGATAACTGGCCATATGATCATTATTTTTAGATCTTGAGGATTTGCCCATTGTTTGGAATTCAGAAGCTCTTGTTGATGGATTTTGAGTTAAGATTTCCTTCAGTTTATTCATATCACCATTACCTCCAATTTTCAAATCTTCCAAAGTGGCCCTCAAAGGATCCTCGTTAGGAGGAACAACATATCCTTGCTGTTGCTTTTTTGAAGGACTTTGTTCCAGTATAAATGACCTTCTATTAGAAGTCTTACTTCCTGTTCTATTCCAATTATCTGCTGCTTCTGAGTTTCTACTGCGGCGACGCAGTGGAGAATTCCATGTCTTCGATACTCTTGATTCACTTCCAACACTTTCAGTGAAACTAGACATAGAGGTAGGATTCGAATAACCACTCTCTTCTCTTCTGAGTAAAGTAGAATTCGTTGACGGGAAAGATACAGATGTTTGGCCGTCATCAGAAGGAGGTGGTCGTCTTTGAACTTGACGAGCCTTCATGGTATGATGATCAAAGTCTGATAAATGCTGTTGTGGTTGTAATTGCGGTATTTGCTGTTGTTGTAGAGCCATTTGTGATTGTTGTGAGTGCACCTTAGAGATAGGTTGTTGTTGAGACAAGATCGATTTGGTACCAGCAGAACTTGATCTCGTTTCCACCGATGGAATGGTCTCCATTAATTTTCTTGGTTTGCTTCGTTCTTCCGAATCACCATTGATGTAGTCCACAAATCCTGGAGCAGAAAAGATTTCTGTCCCTGTAGAAAATTTTTTAATGAAGGTACCAATTTCTCTTTGAGGGTCACAGCATTCCAATGACTTTCTCACATTTTCACAAGCAGAATCATCTGTGACACAGGATGCCGATACACTATTGGAATATTCCCATAGGTTCGCTACCAAAAATTCAATTCTCTCCATTTCAAACTCTTGCAGTTGTGCACTGGCAATTTTCCATTCGTCAATCCAAGTATTTTGGATTTCCTGTAGCTTTTTCAACCCTAATTGATATTCTTGTCTGACCTCCGTGACGATTTGTTGTTGTCTGTAATTCTTCTCCCTGTTCTTATCTAGCTCTTTCCCTAGAAGAAGGTTCTCTTGAGCAATGTATGTGTTCAACTTTGTCACTTCAACCTGGTATCTCTCTTTGAGTCTAGCCACAGAAGATTCCAGGGCCTGTTTAGATTTTCTCATATTTTCCACCGCATTCTCCACAGGTTTTCTTCTGGCAATGAAGTTCGATAGAAAAGCATCGAGTTTCATCAAGGACTCACTCTGCAATTTTCTTGCTTGATTCAAATGCGATCTGGAGATTTGCTCAGTCTCATTTCTGAGGATTTCAAAAGATTCCCTCATGAAGCCAGTCTCAAAAGTTCCACAAGTCTTCTTGGAAATAGCGTTCATTCGACGTGAATACTCTTCCTCCAAAGCGATTCGTTCTCTGTAAAAAGACATTAGCTCTTCACATGTCTGTGCCCCCTGGTGCATTTTGTTTATCACAACCTCGGAACCTCTCTCATCTTTGCCCTGTTACGAAAGGGTTAGCATGCAGTCAAGGAGAATCGAAGATCCCGTTATACTCACCCAGAAGCTGGTGCTAAATGTCGGGTTGGTAGACATCCTGTAAGTTGTTGTTACGGGTTTGGTGGGCCTCTGAAAGGAAAATAAAGAGGATGCCTACGATTTTTCTGGTGATGATTGTCTCTTGTGTCTGAATTATGTGGATATGTTTACCTTTTGCCCGATTCGGATAATTAGCGACTTCTGCTAAAGATGGTAAAGGACACACACATAGTGGACCACCTCGGTAGGGAAACCTCAAAGTTTCGCGGATAGTATCACTACGGTAACGATTTGTGTGAATGAGCTATTATGGCGGCGACAGTAAGCTAGTTAGGAGGATTATCTGGAACATCACAGTAGAAATTTGTATTCAAGGCGGCGAGAATTTATAAGATTCAAACAATCCTAAAGCCAAAAACACAGCCGAAAGAGACGCACAAGAGAATAACGAGACAATGTCCTGGTTCTCATCAAGCGGAGTGTCCATAGACGCGCAGGTAGAAAAGGCTACCGATGAATCAATCCCCTTTGGAGAGACTGATCTAGCAACATCGCTAGAAATCACAGACCTCATCAGAAGCAAGCAGGTGGCGCCAAAAGAAGCTATGCGCAGTCTGAAAAGAAGACTGACCTCCACGAAGAACCCAAACACCCAGTTGTCCACTTTGCATTTGATTGACACATGTGTCAAGAATGGTGGTAACCATTTCATCATGGAGATTTCGACTAGAGAATTTATTGACTCATTGGTGAGTCTTGTTCACGATGATAGATGCAATGAAAATGTGAGGGATCTGGCCTTGGATTTGATCCAGAACTGGGCTATTGCATTCAAGGATAATTTTCAGTTCAAGTATGTCGTGTCTACTTATGATCATTTGAAAGCCGATGGCTATAGCTTTCCTCCCATTGGAGCGCCATTGTCTTCTACGTTATTTGACTCAAGTGCACCTCCAGAGTGGGAAGATTCTGATGCTTGTATGATCTGCTCAAATGCCTTTTCAATGTTGAATCGAAAGCATCATTGCAGAAACTGTGGCGGTGTTTTTTGTCAAACGCATTCCTCTAAGTCTATTCCATTACCACATTTGGGGATTACTGACTCTGTCAGAGTATGCGATAATTGTTATGATGAATACCACTCAAAGACCTCTCATACGAAATCCAAGAAGCACCGTCGCTCTAAACATCAAAAAGAGGTTTCACATGCAAGAGCTCAATACGACAGTGATGATGATGATGATTTGAAAAGAGCGTTGGAACTGAGTTTAAAGGAAAGTCAAGGTTATGCACAGGTCCCTGTTATTCCGGCGCCGGCCCCAATCAAGAGCGCACCTCCAGCTGCTAGTTCTACCGCCGATGACGAAGATGAAGAGATGAAGGCAGCTATAGCTGCAAGTCTGAAAGAATTCGAGCAAGAGAAACACAGAACCCAACAAAGTCAATCTGCTCCTCCACCAGCAGATAGCAGCCCATATGCAGACTTGCTACCACAATCATCTGCTCAGTACCAGTCACAGTCATATTCTCAACCTAAGGCGTCTTCACCCAACATTTCAGAGCAACAACAGCAGCAACAACTACAATCACAGTCCAATGGGGTAGGATATCCATCTAATTTTCTGACATCCCAGGAGGAAACTGATATCAGGCAATTTGCAACAAAGACGCAAGAGTTGAAGAACTCACCTGCATTAGCTGTTGAAAATCCTCAATTGAATGATCTTTATAGAAAAGCCATTCCTTTAACTCCTAAATTATCTACTGAACTGAATGATTCAATGGGAAAATATGAAAGATTTGTTGATATGAATTCCAAGATTGACGCAATTATGAGAATGTATAATAATATGCTGGATGCCAGAATTGAACGAGAAAACCAACAAAGACAGCAAATGCAGCACCACCCTCCACAACAATCGCCATTCGCACAAGCTTCTTATCCTCCTCAAGCATTACAGTATCAACATAGCTATGGTTACTCACCTCAAGCTCAACCACCAATGTATACACAAACTCCACAAAATGTCCCATCCCCTGTTCAGCAGTATCAACAATCAAATACTGGTGTCCAACAGTATCAAACACCACAGGTTACGAGTGTACAATCAAGTCCTCAGCAGAGTTTCAGTCAACCAATACATACTCAATCACCACAAGCTGAGTATCAAAGACAGCCATTACCTCAGCCTACATATCAACAACAACAAGCGTCTCCATATCCATCTCAACCAACGTTTTCCATGCCTAGTGAGAACTCTATCACTCAAGTGCCTCAATACAAATCTGAGGATATGACTTCCGAACCACCGAATAACATTTCACCAGTTGCTGAAGATCCTTTCCAAGACCAGGCCCCTGTTGAGGAAGAACAACAAGAGGAGGAAGAGGAAGAGGAAGAATTCACTGCACCGCCATCAGAGCCTACTCATCAAAGTCATAATGAGATATATGAACCACACCCAGAGCATGTTGCTAATAACGGGTCGAGTTATTTACCTCAAGCGGCTTCATATCCACCACCTCCACCACCCCAGCAACAACAGATCCCACAGCAGTTCACTCAGGGATATCAACAGAACAATTATCAGTACCATCCACAATATCAGCAGCAACAACAATCTGGGAAGATCACTGATGTTACGTTCCCATCTGTTCCATTGAACAAACCTCCTACGCAAACTCAGAACCAGGCTGCTACGCAGTATGAACCTGCTAAAGAGGAAACGCTGATTGAATTATAAAATGGGTTCTATAGGGTTGATATTGATACATCGTCATAGCTCGGAAACGATTACTGTAGCTAAAAACAACAGCCTTAAGCGGCGATACCTATAAACTTAGTTTGACACATTTTACCCCATAAAAATCTCATATTGTTCGGCGAAAGTCCGGCGAATCGGAAAAGGAATTTCAAGAGACTTCGTTTGTTTATGAGGACGACAAATGAGGCCTTCGAGCCAGTACTACGGATGTACAGGTGGAAATGATCCTCTAGAGACCCCTGTCATCCCCATTTAGCATATAGCGCTCAAAACAACGAAAGAAAAGTGATTCTAGATCCGGTAGGAGACACAAGACCCCCCCGCGTGTGGCACCAAAATACGTAAAACATCATTCGTGTTACAAATTCTGGGCGGCTAATTTTGGTGTATAAAGCAAGGAAAATCCCCTGGTAAACTTGTCAAATCCGTACCCTAGCAAATATGAGCACCAAGGATGTCCTCTCCACACGTTCTACCACACCACAGATATCCCGTTTTTGGTGAGCTCGTGCCCTCAATGTCAGGCACTACCACTCCGCTGCAGAACAGCAGCTACAGCAATTCATACGCCAACAATAACATCGTCTCACCTAATTTGACCTACTCGTTCATCAACAGAGATTTCATTGACGACATCACGAACGACCATGCGCAGCTGCCAGGCTTCCCTGGGACAGCACCAAGAGGACACACATCATCCCTGAGTGGCTTCAGAAATCTCACATCCACGCCTAAGTCCTCTAATCCGTTATCACTACCCAAGAGCATACCAATAGACTGGGAACTGTTCAACAGACAGTTTGAATTGAATCAAAAATGGAAGTTTGCTAGAGGGAAGAAAAGGGGTATACAGAGTTATGAGCAGGATACTCGCATCGTCAACAATTTTGAGAACTTGCCCTTCCAGGTGATTGACTTCATCGCCGATTGTCTCGAGTCTCAGTCAGACTTGATCAATCTCAGCCTGAGTTGTAGATTCTTCAACAAGATGGTGAACAAGAGGTTGTATTCTAAGATTGTCATTGTGGATAATATCAATGAAAAATGCTTCAGCTACGATGGTGACTATACATTGGTGGATATTGAGAGTTACCCTAAATTACTTGCATCTTTGCACTCAAATGAGGAGTTGATTGAGCTTGTCAAGGAGATTATCATTGATACATCCTCTAACAACCACAGTTATGACTCTTTGGGTGAGAACATATATGCTGCTCTATATGACTTGTTCTTGACTAAGAACAACAATCTCCGTATTCTTGAGAACTTGGACTACAATAACTTGAAGAAGTTTGACTCTTTGAACAGGTACAATAGGGATCATTTGATCAAACACAATTACAATAAATATACCTATTTTTATTCAAGCTCTGAGAATTTGGATGAATTGATTAGGAGGGATTTGTTGAAGTTGAAGAATTATCAGATTTTGGATTTGAGTGAAACCTCCCAATTACCATTATCCATTGAAAGCTTATCTGTGGTTGTGGAACACGAATTTACTCTGAATGGTGCTTTCAAACTTGATCTTAATGGATGGTTGGTATTATCAAATTTGAAGACCTTACAGTTGAATACACCAACAACTTTTGACTACTTTCTCGATGAGTTATATGCCGTCTATACCAATAATAAAATATTGAGCGAAAGCCTATCTGGTCTCCCTAAATTGTCCAATTTGAGAACACTATCGATTTCAAGTATTCATAAACTGGATGATCATCAGCATTCTCATCATTTGTCCTTTGACAAATTGAGTACGATATTCGATTTATCTCAATTGGAAAACTTGGAGTTGAAGTTGAAGTGCCATGAGGGGGAAGTTTGTAACAGATGTATCTTGAAGTTTTTCGATGATTGGTATCAAAATCTATTGATCAATGACAGATCAAAGTTGAAGAGTCTCTCAATTATTAGCTTACCTCCATCCTCGAACCATGTCATTGATTTTCAATGGGACAAATTATTCACCACCTATCAATTCATGAAAGCAATTTGTGAAAACTTGAGCTTTCTTTTTGTCAGCTTGAATGATTTTCCATTTGTTCCAATATTTTTGAAGACATTGCACTTAGATCTGACAAATGATCACCTGAGACTGCCAATCAATGAAGAGGTTTTGAGAACAAGAAAGTTGATGTATACAACTTTGTTGAACTCTTTGCAAAACGTCAAACATGTTGTCATCCCTGATTTCTTCTACAATTGGTTAGTTTACAACAATATTGAAGATTTATCCAACGATGAAAACTTGAATTATTTAAATTATTTAGACTCATGCCATTGTCCATCTTGCTGTGATGCACGTTTGGTATTCAAAAGATACTCCGACGAGACTAGTTTTAAAGATTTCAAGGGAAGATTTAAATCAAATTTACATTATGGGACCTCAAATGGACAGTCAATCAGTGCTTATAACAAGTTGAATGATTCACCAGACAAATACAGAATTCTTTATAATTACATCATCAGAGAGTTAAAGAATAGGATACCATTGAAGCAATTGAATAAAGTGCAAAGTTCGTTGAATTATGATAAATATTTTGCACCAAATGCGATTTCTAATGTTATAATTTGCAAAGAAGATTTCAATAAGTTGATCAAACTATTTATACATTCATTAAGACACGAGATTCAAAGAATTATTGATCATTTACCAAAGGTTAGAAAGTTTAATTTAGGTGGTATCCTATTCCGTTGCTATCAAGTCGATGGCTTCAAAGACGAGGTAGTTGTACAAGCCACTTACGATGATTTCAAAGAAACTTTTGTCAGATCTTGAGAAGGACACGAAAGAAGCAGATGGGCTTGTATATCCTCAGCAAATATACTTTACAACCTTGGATAATAAAAATAATTGAAACATATTGAATTGATCAACATTAACAAACAGTGGTAATAGTACACACAAAAGATAAGATACATCATACAAATAGAAAAAGCCAATACTAGAATAAAGCGATTTTGGTTATAATGTTCATAATTGTCATAATGTTTGTCTGATCTGAGAAAATTGAAATGAATGGAGTAATTTGATTGAAATGAAGGTGATGGGAGAATGAATGGTAACGTCGGGTAATAACCACACCTATCACTAGGAAGGTGAATGAATAGCAGCATTTATCTTTCTATATGCCTTTTTAGCAGCAGCTCTTTTTCTTTTCCCCTGTGGTTTCTTTACCGAGAATGATTCTAATTTATTTCTCACTGCGGCATGGATTCTACCAGTTTGGAATATCTTGATAATATCCATCTTACTGAATTCTAATTCTTGGTCAGATTCAGGGACAGGGGTTGGTGGTAATTCCCTTGTTGAAATTGGTTGTTCTGTGATTTTGATTGGTTCAAGTTTCAATTGTACTGAAATTTCAGAGTCTTTCTCAATAGAGCCTTCAACTTCCTTAAGTTTGAGCCGTACGACTTTTCTAGTGTCGTCTTCGTCTTTAGTGTATTGATTATCCTCTTCGTACTCTGATTCTTCATCATCTGGGTTTATAACCACTTCTTGTAGGATACTCTTCTTTACGGGTGCTTTCTTTCTACCTCTTTTAGCGGGGAGTTCTAAAAACTCTTGTGGATCTTGATCTTCATCAGCAGAGTCCTCTTCTGCTGTTGTTGTTATTGGTGGTGGTGGTGGTTCATCAGTTTGAGATTCAGTCTTGATTTTCTTGGTGTATTTCCTCTTTGCTGGTTTAGTTGAGCCATTGGTAGATGTATTTTCCGGACCAGATTTTATCTTCGAGGACTTCTTAGATTTCTCTTCGTCTTTCTTATCATCTGTCTGTTTCTTCACATAGTCCTTTCTTTCCCTTTTCATCAACACAGGTTTGGCAGGCATACCACCGGGGAGCTCAACGGGTTGGATGATAGACTCTTTAGCTTCTGGCTGTGGTTTAATCAATCTCACTTTTCTTGGACAATACACACCATCAACAAAGTCTTGTTTATGGACTCTCATGTGTTGAGTGAGGTTGTCACGTCTGGAGAATGGCTTGGAGCAAAGTTCACACGTGAAAGGTTTATCCACGGAATGCAAACTTCTGATGTGTCTTTTCAGATGCTCATGTCTTTTGAATCTTCTAGCACAATATGAACAGACATGAGCCTTTTGAGCATCGAATTCCGTGGAAGACTGTCTGCCACGACCAACGGTTTCTTTAGGGTTGGTGTACTTCATCAGTTTTTTGCCCTTCACGTACAAATCACGCTCCGGAGTATCACTGTAGACCTTATCAGACAGGGCCAGTAATTCCTTGCGTAAAGTGTTTCTAAAGTTGTCCATATCTTGCGATGTTGAATTCTTTAGGAGCAACAACTTATCCATCACTTGACCTGGATGTACATCCACCGTCTGCTTGAGATAATACAGTAGGAACGCTCCACTGTCAAACGAGTCCTCTAGCTGCTGGACACCAAAGTTTGCACCATCAATAGCGATCTTGATATCGACATTAGCACTCGAACCAACAGGAGCGCCACGATAAGCAGCATGAAACAACCCTGCGTTCTGTGCCAAACATTCCTTGACACCAAACGAGGTGACACCAGCGGAACTCTGATACGTACACCAGCTGTCAGCGAAGCACATGCGGATGTGAGCTTCACCATTTTCCACGAGCATGGCGAGACAATGATCATGGGGCTTACCGTGGAGCAGAACGGGGACAAACACAAATCGTCTATCGCGCAACTGACTTCTGAGGCCATTGGTCTCAAGCGTTCCCTGGCCAGAAACCTCACTGATGAGGTCCCCAACGGTCAGTGGTGGCAGCGTGAGCACGAGGGAGTCGTCAGCCCCGTAAAACCAAACAAAGTACTTGATGAGCTGCGTGGTGATAGGTCTCCCCGGAACGAGTGACTGGTAATCCTTTTCTGTGAGAGCTAAATCGCCCACAGCAACATCTTCAAACACGCCGTGATCTTCAGACTCGGACATCCTGGACGTGTGAATTAATGCGGTCTCGTTTGTTGGATACCCTGTTGATTCGAATAAAAGTGTCCCTTAATTTTTCGATTTTCAACTATCAGATTTTCTCCGATCTGGCAAGAAAAAAAAAATAAACTGCATGCGTTATGTAAGCAGATTCAGGAGCTGCGGTAGCAGTTGCTTGGGATGTTTAGCGAAGTTATTGGTGGTTGTGAGGTGGAATTATGGTGTGGTGTTGTGGACTGTGCCCAGATTGACCTTGGTAAACCTGGCTCATCTTTTTCTACACTTTTATATCTCCATTCCAGCAGGAATTCTAGCACGGATTCAAAATACCCCTGTAAATTCACTGCGAGATCTGCCACCAAAGAAAGCGGAACACCTAGAGATCCCACAGCTTGTGTGAAGAACAAAGCCCATAGAGGTGTTACATTGACTACTAGAGTGTTGATAAAGGGGGTTCAGCACTGTATTTTGCTCTTCTCGCACCAGAAATCTGGAGATATGCACAGGATGTCGTCGACGTAAAAATTTTCCGGAAATTTAAAAGGGGCTCCAATCCATCATATATGGAGTGCGACTGCTAAATCCGTTCTACAGATAAAATTGAACGAATCGATTAATATATGAGATTGAATAATTAGGTAGATCACTGGGTATCTGGTTTATAAATCTATTAAAATGAATGAGCGAATTGAAACTATATCGTACCATCATCAGTGTTTTTATGAGTAAAACACCCCCCCTTACTTCTCCTTTCGGTACTTATCAAACATGCTCGTCAGAAGTACCACTCTCCACCATCTCCTTTTCCATTTGCTCTTGAGCCTTAGCTGCTTCCATTTGTTGCTTTTTGAACATGGCACTGTAACCGTACTGACTTTTCATTCTCAAAGCAGGCCCGTATTTTTGGAAAATCCATGGAATAGGACACATAGCCAAGGCAACGAATCCGAACACTGAAGCTGCCCAACCAATTCCTGTAGCGGATTCAAAAAATTGTGTACAAAACAATGGGAAGACACTGGCAACGACGTATCTCAACAGATTGTTAGCAGCAAGGGCACTAGCTAGTGATAATGGAGGATAAGTCATTGAGAAATAAGTGATTGTTGTGAAAAAAATTAGGATTAATCCAGCACCAAATGGAACACCGGCAATTATTGGACAAATCCAATGAACTGATTCTCTTGCAGACCAACCAAGCCAAAATAAAGAGATTGGTAACATGATACCACCAATTTTGGCAAGGAATAAACGAGTTTCTGGAGGTTCAATAATTAATTTCCTTTCGTCATCACGAGGACCTCTTGTACCATCTAAGTTTTTCTTGAATAAGATAAATCTATCAGCATAGATGTAGATAGCAGTACCAATCAAAAATCCAACACAAATACCCAAAAATGCTAAACCGGAAATACCTAATGACATTCCATAAACACCTCTGAAAATGATAGGATAAGCTTCAAAGAATCCAAATAAAATGGCAAAGACAAATGCAATATAAATTGAAAAAACGATAACGATTGGTTCGACGAAAAGCATTTTCATTGGAGTGATTAAAGTAACAAAGAAAATCATTTTTAGAAAGGCACCTAAACCAACTTTAGATTTAGCTAATTTAAGACCTCTTTTCTTTGCTCTAGCTTTCAAAATGACAGGTTTATAAGTTTCTGGAGTTAATAAAACTGGGAATAAAATCAATCCAGCAAACATTAAATTAACCCACATTGTCCATTTCCAACCTTTATCTTCGGCAACAAATCCACCAATAATTGGACCTAAGACAGGACCCATGAATGGAGCTAAACAAAATCCACCCATTGCAAGACCCATCATTTCAAAATCCCAAATATCGGCAATTGTACCACCTGCCACCGCCATTGCAGGAGATGCAAAGAACCCAGCAAAGAATCTGAGGACTAAGACTTCTCTTATTTTCCCACTTAATCCAACACCCATAGTGAAAAGCATAGAAACAGGTAAAGAAAAACAATAAACAACTCTTCTTCCAAATAATTCAGAGATTGGAGCAGCAAGTGCAGGACCAAATGCAAGACCTAATAAATAAAAAGTCAATCCAGAAAGTGCTAATTCTTGTGAAGATCCTAATTCAACCATTAAATCTGGAACACCACAAACATATAAAGAAGAACCGAATGAAACTTCGAGACAAATACTAGCAGTACTCATTGTTGCTCCCCATTTCATCCAACTTGGCCAGTTCTTTGGATCATCTTTATCATTAGGACCATCCCAAGTTAAAGTAGTTGGATCAATCTCATCACTATCATTTGAATCATCATCATCTCCTTTTTTAAGTTGTTTTTTGTCATTCTTGGTTGAAAGAATGGATTTTCTAGAAATTGTACGTTGTAATGCCAATTCGAAAGCCTCTGATTGTGGTTGTGTAGGATCAAACTCTTGTGTTGGAGGTCCATATTTGGAACTTGGATCGTTGAATGAAGCCAAGGATCTTGTACGCTTCAGCGTGATTGGCTGTAGAGTGTCATCGTTGTTGATCTCCGATTGGTCTCTCACTGAAGCCTCTGGACTGAAGGTCTCGAGGACTTGTTCGTCGTCCTGGACTTGCTCTGTGTTCTGCTGTGGTTGTATAGTGGCGATGGACTCATGATCTTGCTCGGCGTCTGAAGGCTCAATGTGTGAATAAGCGGACTCATAGTCCGTGGTGATGAGTGAATGGCGGGACTCCGAGCTCAGCGACTGTGATGAGGGCATTGACCCGGCGAGCTGTTGTGACTGTTGTGCTTCTCTAAGCGCCTCTTCCTCTTCCCGTGATGTTCCTAGCATACCCATAGTGTAATTCTGTATCTCTTGACGCAATGCTGTAGAGATCTGAAGATTTGAGGTTTTTGTAAGGGTCCAATTGAAGTACCAATTGAACAACTCAACAAAACGACTGTGATATATAGTCGCAATCCAGACCAGAAAGTGAGCTGGAGTGAGAGCAAGAACGGGCGCTTTACACACTACATTCAGGAGAATTACGTGTGTTTATATAAAAACAGTGGAAAAAAAAAGTTTTAATGTTTACCGAGGCTCGATTGGCACAGAAACTCTGCTTTTAAAGTTTTTGTGCCGAGGTCCAGCGGATAAACTATGGCCTGCTTATGTCAGCGCAGTACAGCGCCGGCCTCTCGGGCGTAGTCGGGCTTAACAATGCAGCGGACCTAAGCGGTGCCTGGGGCTGTAGTTCTATATCTGAGTTTGTTTGAAGAGTTGATGGTGGTTGTGTTATGTAATGTGATTGGTAATATGATAGTGGTGGTTACGGTCTTATTATGGGGCGTCGGATTGTCTTTTCAGATTGTGATTTGGTTCAATCTGGAAGTAGTTACAGCGATTATGAAAATCACGATACTAACTTGAAGATTAATTTTACGATCAATAGGGAGGCACATTATGAAAGACCACCTGTGAAAAATCGAGCGCTCTTCACAAACTTCGCTGGTTATACTACTACTAGCACTACTACTACTACTATTGCATACGTGTGGCTTCGAATATATCGACACATCCACTGATGGTAGAGAATACAAGTGGCAGTCAGGAAGATTCTTATCTTGTATGTTGTACATGTGTACATATGTACGTACACACAGCTGCAGTGCCCTTACCATACTTGGCTCACCGCTTGTTACTATGACAACCGAACAACAAGAAATATAAACAAATTTAAAACCAAACTCTCCTTTCTACAAAACCAAAACTTGTAAGGAAAATGGAAGCTTTACGTTATGAGGATTTAGATTATGCGGTGCAACCTCCAGCTGAAGAGATTGCTCGAGAGATGAAAAGGCTTTCCACCCCCCATGAGTTCATTGTTCCCTCTATAGACGAAGACACAGAAAATGATGATGAAACAGAGGAAGAGTAGGAGTATGATGAAAACATGACAAGTGCTGAAATCATGAGAGAATATAGACGACTTCTCAAGGAGAAGGAGCAGGCGGCTGTTGAATATTTTGATCAATATAAGAAGGCACTTCCCTTATTAGAAGAAATTCCAAAGGTTCTTGAAAAGTTTGTTGCGTCTGAAGAAGAGCATGTGAAGTATCTAGGAGAGATTTGCTTAAAGATGTGCAAATCAGTCAGAGCCAACAAAGGTATTTATCTTCCTGATGAAGAGGCATACATTGAAAAGAGTCTTAAGAATATCAAGAAGTGAGTGCCCTTGAAGTGTAATTTGTATAGTATTAAATGTGTCCTGTAATGAATTGACATCAGAATGTCCCCCATCTACGGGATGACAATAGGAAAGCAGCTAATCTATTGGGATTGAAGTAAGAATACTTCAATTGTCAAAAGTTCCTGGATAGAAAGATCAAAAGATTTCTCAATTCCTATAATAACAACCTGGTACGGCCAGCAAACCGTCATAGTCATAATATCGAAAATTAATTATCATGAGCTTGTGATGAGATTGGCAACTTCACGTTATTGTGTTGCTGTGTGAAGAGGGACTTATAAGCTGATAAAAGTAAGAACACTGATTTCTCTCAAGAGCACACACTTCCTAGACTACATGTCCCACAAGCAACCATTACCATTATCATCATGAGTAGTCTCGCATTAGGGACCGTTATCTATACGGCTGTGAAGCCCATCTTCAAGATATATTTCATCATAGCATGTGGGTTTGTCTTGGGTAAAAAAAACATCTTGACAGTGGAGACTGCTAGAAATGTTAGTGATATGATCATATCGTTGATTTTACCATGTTTGATCTTTACGAATATTGTGACTAATTTACAAAATTCAGATATAAAGCAAATTGGGATTATATGCTTTGTGGCTTTTTTATTCACTTTGATTGGATTCCTTGGTGGTATTGCAGCCTATTTGGTTTCCAAACCACAATATTGGCTTGGTGGATGTTTAAGTGTTGCCCTGATGCCTAATATTAGTGATTTACCAATTGCGTATTTACAGACATTTGCCTCTGGGATGGTTTTCACAGAGGATGAAGGTGATAAAGGTGTTGCTTATATATGTATCTTTACTGCGTTCCAAGTGTTTTTCCAGTTCAATCTTGGATTGTTCAAATTGATTGGATATGATTTCGATGTTCAGAGGAAAGCTGAAGCAGAAGATGATGAAAAATTAGTGCATAGTGATGAAGATTTGGTTAATCATGACACGGTGGGGACAAGCTCTTCGAGAGAGAAGAGTGTTACTATGAAGGATTCGAATGACAATGGTGATGATAATCAAGGAGACAACAATGAAGAAGATGAAGATACAAACAGTACAAACACGGACGCTATGGAATTACAACAATGGGGGGTTGTACCCTTAACCTCACCACACTCTACATCTATTGAAAGGACTCAATCAAGAATATCCAACATATCGCTAAGAAGATTACGTTCTCAATCTTTACATGAATTAATTAATGAATATTCTCAAGCTGAATCAATAAAAAATGGTTCTATGCATCCTCATCCTGCTCCATTAACAGATTTGGAACTAGTTCCTACTCATGATGGGAATATTCAATCTAACTCAAATGTTAAATCCAAATTAATTCAATTTGCTAAATTTACATTAGATAATTTCAAAAAACCTATATCAATAGCTTTAGTATTGGCATTAATAGTTTCAATGATTCCTTGGGTTAAGGCATTATTTGTGACATCTGATCAAGTAACATTACCAGATGCACCAGATCAATTACCACCATTATCATTCTTGATGGATTTCACATCATATTTAGCAGATGCTTGTGTTCCATTGGGGTTATTAATTCTTGGAGCTACATTATCAAGGTTATCAATCAAATCAATGACTTTAAAGTTTCTTTATGCACCTGCTTTATTATCATTAGTGAGATTAGTGATCTTACCCATCTTAGGAGCAGCTATTATATCGGGATTAGCCAAGATTGGATGGTTTGATGATGATGATATGTTGAGATTTGTATGTACTATAGTTTGGGGATTACCTAATGCCACTAGTTTGATTTATTTGACTGCATTTTATACACCATTGGAAGGGGAATGGAAACAGATGGATTATTTGGCGGTGACTTATATCTTGGAGTATCCCTTTCTGAGTATAAGTCTACCGTTTTTAACGACTTATACTATAAAAGTTGGACTTGGATATTGATTTTGATAGATTTTGATAGTTATTTTATGCTGATGGGTTTAATAATTATAGTAATGACTATACGATTGTATACTACTACTACTACTACGATGTTTCGTGATTGGTGGGGTGGAGTGCGGGCCTTGGAGTGCAAATCAGCCCAGGTGCCAAGCTGCGTGATGCTCGTTGGTTTGATCGGAGGAATATTCAACTAATACTGAATCCAAGAAGATAGAAATAGAAATAGAACTGATTATCGGTCCAACATCAAAACAACGCTCATCACAGAGTCAGCACGCTGCACTACCCAGCTGCTTAACCGCCTGAGATGACCTTTGCCCACTATCAAATAACAGTAATAGCGGAGTAAAAAAACACATTCGGTGTATCAAATCCCCATATACGTAATCAAAATCAATGAAACTCGCTGCAATTATTGACATCCACCAGCACGGTAAGGACCGCACTTTCTGGGGAAGTTGGGGTGCATAGTCATGTTGTGACTCGTAATTGTTGTTGTTGTTGTTGTTGTTGTTGAGAGGGAGTAGACAGGAGGTTGGTGGTAGGTGGTTGGTGGTTGGTGAATGGTTCTACTATGATGGTAGAGCCTATAGTACGGTGATGGTATGATAAAATGGTTTGTGATAATATGATGTTTCTGTACAAGACATTGCTCACGCCCATTGGCCAGCTCAGAAATAGCCATAACTGGGATGGGATATCTCATGTGCATTCTAGTCTAAAATGAACACCCCAGGTCACTCATGCCCCCCCCATTTTAGCAGATCTGTATAAATAGGCCCGTCTATCTCTGTTGATCTTTCAATGTGTGTTGAGGCTGTAGACATTAAATAAATACCTAACAATGTCAGAGAAGGACGCTACAGACATCCTGGACATCAACTCCTCCTCCAACAATGACCTTCCCGACATCCAGCGTGAGAACGTTCTTGACTACGTACACGAGACAAGACCATGGTATAAAGTGAGACATTTGATCAATCTAGTGATGATCATCTTTGTCATCACATTGACATCAACAAACAATGGGTATGATGGATCCATGCTAAACGGGTTGCAATCCTTGGATATCTGGTCTGATTATTTCAGCAACCCAGCAGGTCAAAGACTTGGTGCCCTTTCTAATGGTTCACTTTTCGGTACGTTGTTGATCTTTGCCTTTGCTCCACAGATCTCTGATAGATGGTTGGGAAGAAGATACACGGTCATCTTGGGCCAGACTGTGTGTATGATTGGTGGGATCTTGCAAGGTGCCTCGACAAACTATGCCTTCTTCCTCGTGTCTCGTATCATCATTGGTGCAGGGAGTGGGATTGCCACGGTGAGTGCTCCAACGTTGATTGCAGAGTTGGCTTATCCTAAGCATAGAGAGATGTCCACTTTTGCCTATAACATCTGTTGGTACCTTGGTGCAATCTTTGCCTCTATGGTTACTTATTTGACAAGAAATCTAACGACTCAATACTGTTGGAGAATCCCATCTTATTTACAAGGGTTCTTCCCATTTATCCAGGTGATTTTGTTCGTTGTGATGAGAGTCCCAGAATCTCCACGTTGGTTGATTGCCAAAGGTCGTGATGAAGAAGCCAAGAGAGTTTTATCCAAATATCATACGGGTACGTCATTAGATCCTAAGGATGTTGCCCTTGTCGAGTTTGAAATGGCTGAAATTAGGGGGTCTATTGAAGCTGAACGTATGGCTGGTGAGAATTCTAGTTATTTGGATTTCTTCAAGACAAGAGGTAATAGAAAGAGATTGTTCTTGTTGATCTTTACCGGTGTGATTATGCAATTATCTGGTAATGCCTTGGTTTCCTATTATTTGAATAAAGTGTTGGATTCTATTGGAATCACAGAGACAGATGATCAATTGTTGATCAATCTATGTCTAATGTGTTACAATTTTGGTATTTGTCTAGCAATGATGACTGTGTCCAATAGGTTCAAACGCAGACCTTTATTCATGTTCTGTGTTGGTGGTATGCTTGTTTGTTATGTATTATGGACCATTTTATCTGCTTTAAACCAAGAGAGAAATTTCGAAGATAAAAGTCTTGCCAATGGTGTTCTTGCCATGATTTTCTTTTATTATTTCTGTTATGATGCTGGTGCTAATGGATTACCATATGTGTACATCACTGAGATCTTACGTTTTGAACTAAGAGCCAAGGGGATGAATGTTTTCCAATTCACTCAACAAGTTGTACTTGTTTATAATGGTTATGTGAATCCAATTGCCATGGAAGCCATTGAATGGAAATACTATATTGTTTTCTGTTGTGTTCTTTGTGTTGAATTGTTAGTGGTATACTTGTTTTATCCAGAAACTGCTGGAAGATCTTTGGAAGAAGTTGCCGAGGTGTTTGGTGATGACGTTGACGTTGTGAAGAACCCTCATGCTGGTGGTGGTGAGATTGATTTCATCACAAAGCAAGAACTGGAACATGCTGAGCATGTTGATGTTTAACTTATGATTGATTTTGCTATTGAATATATGAATATATTTGTTATTATACTCCTAAAGATTTTTCAATTAATTTGAATGTACTTCTAAAGGGCAGTCCCACACAGTTGTAATAATCACCTTCAATTCCCTTAAACATCAACGCACCTCTCAATTGCACTCTATAACCAGCAGCAACACCTAATCCTTCCTCCGTATCAACATAACTCTGTAAGAAATCATCACTCAACGTTTCATCAAAATGAATCGTCGTTTCCTCCACAATTGAAGACATTTCACCATCATTGATCACCACGACAGCAGTTAGGACATGTTGAGGAGATCCACAATCCCTATAATGCTTGAGATTCCTCAATTGATGGGATTTATCCCTTGGTTTCTCATAAATCTCACCAAGAAGTTCCACCACAGTGTCAGAAGCGATGATAAAAGTGTTTCCATGCTTGTTCTTTTGTCTTAACTCATCATACACGGCCCATGCCTTGCCCATTGCTGTTTGTAGGACGTACTAAGAGCTGTTAGCTTCTTTACTCAAACTTGAACAGAGAAATAGAAAACTCACTTCTTTAGGTGTATAATCCTCTTTGTTCAAATCCTCTGGGAAATTCGATGGTATGACTTCAATGTTCTGGAACCCCATTTGTTCCAAGATCTCTATCCTTCTTGGGGATGTCGACCCCAGGATGAGTCTCTTGGTAGAGAGTTTGTCGAAAACTGGGTGTTTGAACGGTTGGAAGGTCATTTATAAAGTGGTTGTTGATGGAAGAAGAAAGAAGTGAAAAATCGGATTTTTAATATAAATAGTGGATATATTGAGATTACAATATACTACAAGAGATTGAACCGAAATTGTCTTTCACAAAATCTTCCTGCTTAACTTTATCGTGCTGCAATACTTTCTATTATACCTATAATATTGTTTATATATCACCATTCTCCTTTATGACGGTGTCACATCCTCCAATTGCACACGGTCAGTCACTTTATGGACATCGCCAACCTCGTCATTGAACACCACCTCAGTGCCCACAAGTCTCTTCCAATCACCTTGGTAAACTTCATTATCCACTTTAAACAATGGTTGTTCAGTATGTAATCCACTAACTTGTAATTTAGCAGTTGGTGGGATCGTAGCTGTATTGAAATTATTAGACGGCACCTCCAATGTGACATAGACATCCTGATACTCCTCCTGGGATTTATCCAGTGGTTGCGAGACTGCCCCACTACTACTTGTTGCATGTGCTCTAGCTGCAATATCAGCATCTGATCCTGCTTCAAATCCATTCTCAAAATCCCAATGCATTTCTTCACCATTTGTTAAAAACTCACAATTCCCATTCATCAACAACACCCATTTGTTCTGCTCTCCAGATGATGGGTCTATAGTACGTGCATATTGATCCAAACTACAAGCACCAGCCCTAAGTCTTGTGTCTTCATCATCTAAAGTAGCATGGACATTCTCAAACCCCATAATGGCCATTCCTAGGGCAATTTTGGACGCAGCATGTGTAACAAACAGTACAGTCTCAATCTCAGGGTATTTTGCCTCGAATTTGGGTATGAATTTAGCAATAAACTCTTGACATCTTTGGAAAATATCCTCTTCAGTTTCACCTTTATTTGATGGAATCACTGTTGGTTCCCATTCATTTTGTAATCTCGGGAAAAATGGACTCAAAATCTCATATGTCGCAGGTTGTGGAATCACTGGTCTGTCTGGTTTATACCACTCGCCAACACCATTCTCCAACATCATATTACATTCCAATAACTCAGCTATTGGATTTGCAGTCTGTAAACAACGATAAAATGGTGAACTGAAAATGATCTCTGGATGTGGTTGGATCGAAAGCATGTAATGTGCTAGTTCCTTGGCTTGCTCCTCGCCATGTTGTGCTAATGGTGGGTCACTGTCAATCCCAGTAGGTGACTTTGGATGTGGTGGTGGTAGCCAATTGGCTCTGTACCCATGCTGAAACCACTGTTAGAACGAATCCAAGAAAAAAAAAGAGAAAAGAAATTATACAACAAGCATCCCAACTCACTCTTGCAACGTAAATCGTCTTCAATACCATCACTGTGATATTAACTGTCTGTTCACTGGTTTTTGTTGGTGTCTCTTGATGCCAAAATAAATAATTATGACCGACGCGAGAGACAGAAAAAAGAAAAAAAAAAAACAAAACCCGAGACTATAAAACCAGTTCGAGACTGGCCGCGAACTTGATCTGTGTTTTCCTTTTGTCTCGTTTTTGTTGATGTTGTTGTTGATGTTTTCTGTTTACAATTTGTGAGTTGAAATCCATTGATTTGAGGCTGACGATGGCTGTTGGTGCGAGTAACAAAAGGGTGAAGGTGAGTTTTGAGAGAGGATTATAGTACACATAGATATAACAAGAGACTAACTGATGATTTTTGCAGACCCTGTCGATATCACGTCCAATTATATATGGGAATACAGCAAAACCATTGGGAGAAGTGAAACCAGAGAATACGCCCGCTGAACATACACATCTATGGACGGTGTTTGTGCGTGGTCCCAATGGAGAAGACGTGTCGTATTTCATCAAAAAAGTTGTGTTCAAATTACATGACACTTATAACAATCCAACAAGATCGATTGAATCACCACCATTTGAAGTCACAGAAACAGGATGGGGTGAATTTGAGATCAGTATTAAGATATTCTTCATAAATGAGGCAAATGAGAAGAATTTGTCAATTTATCATCATTTGAAACTACACCCGTATGGATTCCCACCAGATGCTGTACTGACAGATGAAGATCGAAATGTGAAGAGTATACAGTATGATGAAGTGGTGTTCAATGAACCCACGGAGCAATTATTCCAAATAATGACACAGAAACCTGGGAATCTTTTACCTGAATATAAGAAGGATTCTGAGTTTAATAGAGAAGTTGAGAATGAAGAGATTGCAAGGATGGAGAATGGTATTAAGAGTGTTAATTTAGAAATTGAGAAATTAAAGAAACAGGTAACGGAATTACAACAAGTGAAGGCTTCTCAGAGTTGATTTGTGGTATGCAAGATGATTAAAAGTACATATAATTTGATTAATAAATAAATGATGATGACAATGAAAGATAATAATCACCATAATTATGTCATAGAAAGATAATAAACTCCCTTCACACCATACAATCATCTGCCATATCCTCAAGACAATCCATCAACACTTTCACAACATGATCTTTCTCTATCAATGGACATCCATTAACTCTTAGAGCCAAATGTACTCGTTTCTTGCCCATTTTATCAAATATCACAATCACATCACTTGGATAAACACCACCACCAACTGGATCTAATACATTCATTTTTTTTGAAACTAATGAACTATTAATCAAGGGAAATTTAAATTCATTTTTTTTAAATTCGTAGAAACTCCAATGATTTCAGTATCCTCGGGGAGTTGATCATGTATATTATCAATAGCATTCATATAATCATACATCACTCCAAAGAATACCAATATTAGGGGTTTCCCCTTCTGTGGGGTGTATTTCTTGAACTCTTTTGATGAATCAACCAGTACGAATTCAAGTATACTGTCTTTGATAATATCGGTAAAATCATGTTCTGGTCGTACAACGTGTCTCTGCTTGGCAGCTCTAGTCGTCGTTGTCGTCGTTGTATACTCTGGTTCTGAATACTCCGGGGAGGGCAGCGAAGACGCGTATTTCCTCTTCATGATCTAATATTTCAATCTTTATTCACCAAAATGGTTTTCTTCTTCTTGAGTGAAATAATCAGCAATTCAGCTCACCATTGGCAGTATCTTGAAACCAGTCAAGAGCACAAATTCAACCTCTAAAACTTCTCCCGACTTCCCTTACTATAATTTCTATTTTTTCACCTTTGTACTCGAATTCGCTTATACAGTTCTCGAATTGCGTGCTTGTTTACTTTTTACCCAATTCGGCTATTTAATTGAATTTATTTTATATACCATCTACGCGAGTTTTTTCATATTTTTATGACTGTTCTGTTTATATGAGGTTATATCAGTTTTCCATTACTTAGGGACAAGAGGCGTCCAGGTATCCATGGTTTTATCACTGATCGTGGTCCCATTTCTGCTTGGAGGAGGGGTAGGTCTTGCCCTTTCATCAACAGAAGGATGTAGTTTTTCCTCGTTATCCAAAGTTTTCGATTCATCTGGGGTCACTGACTGAGGTTTGAGATTCTGTAATGACATGGTCTTTTGTGGGGCGTTTGGTTTAGAAGATTGTGACCTCAAAGTCTGTGGTTTCTTTGGAATGATCGGTACTGTGGATTGAGATGATGATAAGGATTCTGGCTTTTTAGGGATTGTAGGCTTCTTTGACACATTGGTAGGTTTTGCTAAAGTGGGAGCTTCAATTTTTGGTGTGCTAGATGTAGAGTTTGACGGAGTCATAGATCTCGATCTTGGTTGTAGAATCATATCAGAGTACCCCGGTGGTAAGACCGATTTTCTAGGACTTGGAACAGGTGGTGGTGTCGTTGAAGCTGAAGCTGAACTGGATTGCACAGATCCACTTTGTGAAGAAACACCATTAGAGGAAGCAGTATGCGAAGAACGTGGTGCTGGTGGTTGTGGTTTTGGAGCAGAGATTGGAGCAGGGCCCGACAATGAGGCAGTACTCGTTGGTCTCTTGGGTAATTGTGGTGTAGGCGTGTTATTTCTTGTAGGAGTCAACACCTCGTATTGGGTAGTGAAATCACGTTTAGGTAATGCAGGTTTATTTTCAATGCCATCTTCATTATCAAGATCTTCATCAAGTAAATTTGGAATATCAGCCATTGATTTTTCCTTTGTTGGAAGGCTTTTATGACCGAAATCGATTAATGCATCATTAACATCATGTTTGGATTTGAAATCTTCATAAAATTGTTTACTCAATGCTAATTTCTTATCTTCATCAATGAATTGAACGTTGGCTTTATATGCAGCATAAACGGGTTTATGATCAGAAATCATAATTTTTTCCACAGAACTGTATGCTAAAGGTTTCACTCCGTGCCCCTTATAGATGATTCTATCCGTCCATGATGGTACTCTTTGCTTCTCTGAAGTGTCATATAAATCAGTGCCTTTATCAAATTTATAAGTCGGTTTGAAATTCAACGAAGGTTCCGAATATCCTTTAAAAGCCCTATTATAATCAATTTCTTTGGTCAATTGATCATGTTGGATCAAATACTCATAGTCTTGTGATTTAATCTTGGATCTCACAACATCATTCTTCAAATCAATTCTATAATTCAAATCTCCCAACCAGAAACAATAATCATTATCATGTATCTTATTACCTCTGGTAAATTTAACACCATCAATAATATTAACAACATCTGCATTTCTCTCCATAATCTTGTCAGTCCCAGCTGCCAAATGTGCATTAACAAAGCAAAATTTAGTTGCACCATAATTGAATTTAATTGCAACAGCTCCTTTATTACCAGTCATACCACCCAATCCTGTCTTCTTATTAGCACCTTCAACATTCTTAACATGAGGAATACAATCATCTCTAACGAAAAACAATAACAACAATGAAGACATTTGTTCAGCACGAATCATTAAATATTTATCATGTAAATTCAATATTTTATCAACTTCAGCTGTCCAAAATCCCGACCTTGTATAATCTGCATTTAATATACTCCCAGCATTCAATTCAATAACTTCTTGGAATCCCAAGACAACAACATTCGGTTTGAAATGTTCACCAATAGGATATAACCAAGGTGACAAATCTTGAACTCTTGTACATGCATTCACATTAAAAGTCCCAGCAAACACATTGATCGAATGATTTGAAGTGTATTGATCCTGAATTGACAACAATTTGGTATTGACATGATCAGAAATCGGATCATATAACCTAACTGGGATTTGTCCATTCAAACGACCCAATAACATATCAATGGTGTTTTGTTTCCCCTTATCCATGAAATTATTGATGTATAATCTTGATACAGATTTGGTGGCATCTGAAAGGGCACCTGCAAAGGACATTTTCCCACTTCTTGAGAAAGAAGATTTCAAAGCATTTGTCCCTGTATATATTTGAGAAATTTGATCACCATTATCAGCCCATAATGAATTATGAGCATTGAAAAATTCTGATTCTTGAGGGATATAAATATCATGATCTTTTAAAAAAATCGTCAATGCGAAATTTGAAACGAATTGTTGAATCAAGTTTGTTCTGTCTAGACAATCTAAACAATTTGTTCTAAAAACACCTGATTGTAAAGATTCTTGTTTGGCTTTTTTCAAATCATCACTGAAATAACCATATAGATATAATGAATCTTTGATGGTTTGATAAATCTTGGATGCTGCAGAAAACCCTTTATCAGAGGTTTCTCTATGGAAATCAAAATGTGAATATAACACTTCTGGATGATTATAAGTGTCTAAATGCTCTTTATATCTTCTCGTCAGTGGTAACTCATTGGTCTTTGTTGATAAAAGATTGACGACATTGACTGATTTGTAGTCATTGATCAATTTATCAAAATGTTGATTGAAAACTGGTTGAGTAGCTTCCTTGGATCTTGTGATTTGAACTTTTGGATTTATTAAAGCGGTATCTTGTTCCCAAAACAATGGGATTGATCCTCTAATTTGTGAATAAGAATAACACCAGTCTTCAGAATACAATATAAGTTCAGTTTCCACGAAATTAGCAACGTTCGCCTCATCATCAATACCTCTTGCGTTATATCTAGTTCCAGCTCTTTCCCAACTTTGTTTAGAAATGATTGACAAGTTACATTTCGAGCCATTCATATAACTGCTTGTGGTCTTGGCAAATCCTCTAATGACTGTAGTGAGGAACCCCTCATCATCCAGCTTCTCCTTGACAGAGGACTCCAGCTTATCTCTGAAGTTGATAATCTCTTCGAGCATGAAGGAGTTCCACATATAGGCTTTATTGAAGTCATCAACACTGAGGGAATGCTCTCCAAGGCCTCTCGCTTGCAAATTCTTCGTCAGATCAAAATCCGAAGAGTAGTAGAACCCACCAGTGGACAGCAGCTTCTTGAGTTCGTGACAAGGGTGTCTTGCTGTTGAGTCCCTGGGGCCTGCAGTGGAAGGATCCTCGTCAGGTAAGATAGGGAACCCACTAGAGTCCAATTCGACGAAATCCCAGACCGGGTTGTTCAAACAGTAGAAGTCCACACCATAGATTCTCTGCACAGACTCTCCAGGGACCGGCACAGCGACTTTTGAAGCAGAAGTGATCCCACATATGAACACATTGCCATTCACCTCAATGAGTCCGAGAAACCCATGGATGTTTGCTGTTGTGAGCGGTTTGTACTGGGACTTCTTCAGGTCGGCAATCGGGATGAACTCGATCGAGCACTGGTTGGAGTCCGGCACTGAGTGGAAGAGCAGGGCAAAGTTCGTGGAGACGAGTGCGAGGCTTCGTTGCTTGGTGTTGATCAGCAGTTTCATGGTGACAGGTGTGTGTGTGTGTGTGTGTGACTATGGGTTTTCTGCTGGAATTGAGCGTTTGTTTCTAAGATTTCTTGGTGCAGAGGTGTACAGGTGTGAGTACGAGGGGGACAAAAAGGTGGGCAACAAGTCCAAGATCAGCCCAGTGCTCTTTTCTTGTCTGTCTTGTGATGGAAAAAGGCCATACTAAAACAACAACAAAATGGCAAAGAGAGTAAAAAGCGCGATTTATCAAAAAGATTGGTAAGGGCACCGGAGTTATGAGCGCGCGGGCGATGAGGAAAATTTTTTGTATGTGGAAAGTTTTTAAGTAGCGTACTTCTCTTAAAGATTTGATCTGATCTTTTAGTTGTTGAGTGATTTGGCTTGTTGTTAGTCGGTTTGATTCCATAGAAAGTCAATAGATTTTATTTTGCATACAGACGAGTCGAAATGGGATCCAAAATAACTGCCAGGGGCGGAATAAAGACGAAGAAGATGCTTACTGATAGAAAAGAAGGTGTCAAGTCTACGGTTAAAAAGCAAGAAAAAGTTGTGAAACCACAGCCAAAGGAACAAGAAGAGGAAAGTGAAGAGAGCCAAGATGAGACCTTTGAGCTCCCAAGTGAGAGTGAGAGTGAATCAGATGATGATGATGAAGAAGAAGAAGATAAAGAAGATAAAGAAGATGAAGAGGACTTTGAAGGTTTCAATGGCTTCTCCAGTACTGATGAAGAAGAAAGCGATAATGATGATGAAGAGCAGCAAGATGATAAAGAAGAGAAAGAGGAGCCAGTGAAAGCTAAAAAGGCTGAACATCAAGTCAAAGCATTACCAAAGACTACTAAAACCTCCACTAGTAACAAAGCATCAAACAAGGCCAAGAAAGGAGTGATCTACGTGGGGAGACTACCACATGGATTTGAAGAGGGAGAGTTGACGAAATATTTCAACCAATTTGGTACTATCACCAACATCAATGTTCCAAAATCCAAAAAGACTGGTAAATCCAAGCATTATGCCTTTTTAGAATTTGACAATGCAGATGATGCCAAAGTTGCACAAGAAACAATGAACAATTACCTATTACTAAACCATCAATTGAAAGTGGAACTATTAGCAGATGAACCTTTCAAAGCTAGTAAAAAATTCAAGAAATATTTTAAAGTGCAAAAAGTGAAGAAATCCGTTGATGAATTGAATAAAAAGGCTAAAAGTAAAAAACAGGAAAGATTGGAAAAGCTTAAATCCATGGGTATTGAGCTATAAATATTAATGTACATTAGTTAGAAAAGGATTAAATACTACTTGTAGTGAAAGCATCGAATATTTTAACCAAATCGAGCAAAAAAAACCGTTGGGATTACGCTCCCATATAAAAGAACGGTTTGCGCACATCCCGCTCAATTTTTTTTTTTTTTATTTCATTTTTAATCTTCCCGTATAGATTTGGATCAGTGTCCGATATTTCATTTCTCTGGTTTTCACTTTGTCAACTTTACACAGAGTTCTTCAATACTTTGCATTCTTTGCTGAACAACAACAACAGCTTTTCTTTCAATACCTCTGCTCTTTTTACCTCCATATATATCCCCTGATACTCAACAAAAATGTCAAAAGTGTTCACTTATGAAGAGCTGGCTGTTCACAACACCAAAGAGGATCTTTGGATGGTGATTGATGGGAAGGTTTATGACTGTACAGCTTTTTTGGATGAGCATCCGTGAGTATTCATGCTTTTGCCTCGGACTCTCAGAGCGCCATGCTGTTTTTGTTGGGTTACGTACTAACAAAGATTTCTTTCAGTGGTGGTGAAGAAGTGATGATTGATTGTGGTGGGATCGATGCTACGGGTCCATTTGATGTAAGTATTCTCGTTTAAGACAACCATCTGACAGACACTAACAAACACAACAGGATATCGGTCACTCTGATGAGGCTAGAGAAATGTTAGAACCAATGCTACTAGGGTCTATTGATCAATCAAGCTCATCGAAGGCTCCAGTGGTGGAGATTGGTGCCAGTGCTACAACTGGTGGTGAACAAAACCCATACTTCATCTTTACCATGATCATGCTCATCATTGCCCTTGCTACATATCTCGTTTTCTTTTGAATAAAATAACACCACCCCATCTTTCGACAAAGGAGTTATAAGAGCGGGCCAATAAGAATGAGAGCATTAGCAATGGCACACAGCTGTCTGACATTATTATTTATTTCACCAAAGACCAACCCCGTGACCCGCTGTGGGTCCCAAGACCAGGTGTCCTTGTGTAGACTAGAGGCTAAATCTACAAGATCATATTTATCACATTTTTAGTTATTCCTTAGAGAGTTATAGAGTTGATACAGGCTGTAATTAGGGCTTTCTCAAATAAACCATGTGATATCATGTGACCTCAGTGCTTACCTAATATACCAATTTTTCGCGCATAAATTTTTTTGAAATAGTTTATACCGATGGGTTGAAAACTTGACTTTGTATATTATACTTATTTTATTGGTTTGCAGATCTCACTATCCACTAGATAAATACCATCATTCACAATGTCAGAGGAACAAGATATCTCCATGGAGGAAGAGCAACAAGATTTGGACAAGATTAAAATCCTTCCTGGTGCTTCAGAAGATGGTACCGCAGCTTCTTTCCAAATCACAGAAGAAGATCATACTTTAGGAAATGCCCTTAGATACATAATAATGAAGAATCCAGAAGTGGAGTTCTGTGGTTATTCGATCCCACATCCTTCTGAACCAAAATTAAACATTAGAATTCAAACTTATGGACAAATGACAGCTATTGAAGCCTTGCATAAAGGTCTTGATGATTTGAGTGGACTATGTGGATTCATTGAGGAGAAGTTCAGCGAGAAGACTACAGAGGGGGGATTTTCTACCGAGGAACCATGATCATATGTTGTGGTCTTGTATGAAGAGATTGTAATCATTATGGTTTGGGTTGTATAGGGAGGTGAAAAAAAAAGCATTGTACAATATTGATAGATAGATACTTCTGTATGGATTCTTGATGTAGGTGTAGAAGTGATAGAATACAAATATCAGTAGTATGTCCCTGAGTGATTAAGCATTCACTTTCAAGATATTCAGGTTGTGTTCATATAAAAAAACTTTTACAGTATATATATGCATCTGCCAATATTCAAAGTGTCAATACGGCCCACTGAGCAAAAGGTTCCGAAATCTCAAAATTGATCTCGGAGTCTTTTCTTTTTCACTTCTTTGTCAATTAATCTCTCGTTGGTAACGTTGTTTGAAGATGGATAACAGGACATTGAAGCAAATCCTTGACGGTGATCAAGACGGGGATTTTGAGGAGTCCCCACAGGAAGTTGATTTGGACGAAACGAACAGAGAAACACTTGATGAGACACTATGTTCCGAATGTCAAGATATGAGAATTGAAGTTCAGTGTAAGAGTTGTCAAGAATCGTTTTGTGGTGGTTGTTATGAGCTGATCCATAGTGGTGGGAAGAGAAAACAACATGACCATGTGAAGTTGTATGAAGAGAAGAGTACCACTGAGACTAATGGGAAAAATGAGGCAAAAGCTACAGAAGATGAAGATGGTGATGAAGATATTGATGGGGCAGATGAACATATCACTCAAGATGCTTCTGTGACCAAGAAATTATTGGAATCAATTAAGAAACAAGTTGAGTTCATTCCAATGAGATTGACTTATGAAGAACGTCATTATTTACATCTTTTAGAAGCTGCTTTGAAAGTCTCTCAATACACTGATAAAGTGGATATTCTATCCTATACCTCTAAATCCAAGAGAATAGTACAACAGTTGAAAGAGATGTGTTCCGTACTTGCTGGATTAGTTGTTGCTTCTGATCTGAAGATTGGACAAAATTTGATTCAAGATAAGAATTTCGAAGATAATGCCGAATGGTATAAGAGTATATTTGAGATTGGAAGACGTTATAAAATTATGAATCCGGAAAGAATGAGAGATACATTTGGGAAACTATGTTATATGGTTATGGACTCTAAATTACCGGAGATTGAACAACATATGGAGTTCAATCTATATAAGCCTATCAAGACTGTGATGAGTTATATCGAGCAAAAGGAAGATAAGAAGGCTTTATCCTTGTTTGATGATGAGTTGATCATACATGCCACTGTGGAGATTTCGCCAATTGGGAAATCAAGACATCAAGTACAAAGAGAAATCAAATTAAAAGAATCATGTATTGAGAAATTATCATCAAAATATTCATCTTCAAAAGGTTGTGATCGTGAAGAAATTAGACAAATTCTTTATTCAATTGCAGATTATAATTCATACACACATACAAATAGAAAGCCAATAATTAGATTTTTGGAAAGATTATCAAGATTTAGTGAACCTGAGATTAAATCCAAATATAGTATTGGGATCCATTATGGACGTTCTGGATCAAGATTAACACATGATCATGATCGTCAATTACAATATGTTCAACAATCATTGATGCTTTGGTCTTTGATTCAAAGAGAAATGATTCATTTATGGTCTATTGCCGATGATGATTTGTTTAATGGGGTTCCTTATAAATTAACCTCTACTGGGCAAGGTTTGAATAGAGTCAAGGCGTGTCCTAAGTTGTACAAGGAGATGTATAAGATTATCAATGAGTGTAAATCCAGATGTTCATCATGGATTGGATCAAGTGTTGTTCATCTAGGAGATGATGCTGTGCCAAATGCCTTGTTTTTCTTGGATAAGTATTGTCAAGTTCCAAACATTTTGATTCCTATTGATCGTGTTTTATTAAAGATTGATGATTTGATAAAAGATAGATTTATGAAAGAGTATGTTGTTAATCAATTTGGTGGTTCTCAAGAGTTGAAATTCAAGATTTTACAAGACTGTTTCAGTCACATGTTTGATGGGTCAGGTGCTGATAATTTCTATATGAGTGGTAGTTGTATTGATGGGCGACTGACGTCTGCTTGGAACCATGTGAACCAGATCAACAAGAAGGACTATTACAATGTTTTCCTGTTGTGTGGATTCATAGGGTTCAACGGGTCTGAAGGTTTCTAGATAGATATTTCAGAAAATCATACACTGATGTTTTCGCCCTCTGTGGCTCGGTAGATGTGTATAGAGAAGCCGATACGAAGAGACGAGATGTGGTAGCTCATCACAAACGAAAGCAAAGTGTTGTAGATTTGATAGAGAACCATGCATAGAAGAGCGTCTTAACTCCGTCGTTGCATATATTTATTTGATAGGTTACAAATTTCTTAGACTTTATGAGAGTTGCTGTGTCTAAGCAAGACGTTGTTGTGAGCTGCGGGGCGTCGTATTACCGATAGACAACAATGCAAGGGTCGGTTGTTTTGAAGCCTTTATATATGAGCAGAGGTGCAGTTATTTTGCTTATGAAAGATTGGTAGAAAGACCGATTTATGAATAAATATATTGACAATGTCCTCAATGAAAGACGAAGAAAGCCTACAAGCACAGGCACCCAGCACTGACAGTTCAGAAACCAACCCTCCAAAGAAGACACAATCACAGTATGAAGTCCAATTACAGGAGAATGATCCAGAGAATATCATGCATGGGATGTCCGCCTTGAGGAAGTGGATCATCATGGCGATATTGGGGGTTGCCATTGTTTGTGCCACAATGCTCTCGTCAGTATGGTCAATGGCCTCACAAAACATTCAAAGGGAGTTTGGCATCTCACGAGAAGTTTCAGTGCTTGGAGTCTCGTTATCTACATGGGGGTTAGGAATTGGACCCATGTTTCTTAGTCCAATTAGTGAATTTTATGGAAGGAAAATCACCTATATCTTTGGACTAAGTCTTTTCACAGTGTTCCAAATCCTTACGGCTTTTGTTGATAATATCGGTGGGATGTTGTTTGGAAGATTCATGTCTGGGTTCTTTGGGAGTTGTTTCCTCTCTGTGGCTAGTGGTACAATCACAGATATTTTCCAAAAACACGAGCTTGGAATACCAATGTGTATTTTCAGTCTGACTCCCTTTTTAGGACCTTGTCTTGGTCCTATTGTCAGTGCGTATATCAATGAGAATGTGTATTGGAGATGGACGTTTTATGTGATGTTGATATTCAGTGTTGTTGTGCTCATCTTGGTTGTGATTGTGGTCCCTGAGACGTATGCTCCCTTTTTATCAATCAAAAAGGCTAAACGATTGAGGAAAGAAACTGGTGATGAAAGATATTATGCTCCTTTAGAAGTTGTTAAACAATCAGAGTCTTTGATCTTGACATGCCTAAAGGCACCAAAGAGACCAGCACTCTTATTATTAAGAGACCCCATGATTGATGTACTTAGTGTCTATAGTGGTTTGATTTTGGCAACTGTGTATTTGTTTTTGATTGCCTTCCCATACATCTTTGAGCATGTGTTTGGGTTTGATTCTGGTGCACAGGGTCTAAGTTTCTTGAGTCTTTGTGTTGGTATGATCATTGGAGGTATGAGTTCTCCTTATTTCCAATCTGTTTATAACAAAAAAGTTGCAAACCTTGGGAAATCAGAACCAGAATTTAGACTTTATTCATTGATGTGTGGTGTTTTCATTGCACCAAGTGGTCTTTTCATAATTGCATGGACTAGTTATTCTTATCTACATTGGATAGGTCCTATGGTTGGCTCTGCTGTGTTTGGAAGCAGTCTAGCCCTGATTTTCCAAGGGGTGTTTGGGTATACCGTTGATGGATACCGGTTATACGCTGCGAGTGCCATTGCTGCTAATGGTGTAGTTAGGAATGGGATGGCTGGGATTTTCCCATTGTTTGGATATCCATTGATGGAGAATTTGGGTGTTCATTGGGGGGTTTGTCTATTGGCTTTGCTTGCTGTTGGTATGATTCCTGCTCCATTTGTGTTTTATAAGTTTGGTAAGAAACTAAGGGCAAAGAGTCCGTATGCCTGGAGCATGGATGAATAATATAATGATTGATGAGAGTATTTAATTAGATAGAGATAATATGATTTTTACCAATAAAAAAATCAGTTCATTGCACTCTTTGAGGTATATCTGTATTCTTTACCTCCTGATATAACTTCTATCAAAAACACTAGTGATTAATAAATGGCCTATAACTTTTTTAAGGGGTTATAAAAAGTTTTCTTACGGAGATATCACACTATCGTTATATGTTTTTTCCCGGACAGTTCTCGAACTAGTTTTATAAAATGAGCAATATTTTTTTCTTAACGCGTAAATTTTCCACTTTTGACGCGTTTTGAGTGTTGAAAGTATCAAATATTTAATATACTTAATCAATAGAAGGAAATAAGAATGTCGATAGTGTCACTGCTGGGTATCAATGTGCTCAATAATCCTGCGAGGTTCACGGATCCGTACGAGTTTGAGATCACGTTTGAGTGTTTGGAGCCATTGAAAGAGGATTTAGAGTGGAAATTGACCTATGTTGGTAGTTCAAGATCTTTAGAACATGATCAAGAATTGGATTCTATTTTGGTTGGTCCTGTTCCTGTGGGTGTGAATAAGTTTCTGTTCACCGCTGATCCGCCGTCTGCTGATTTGATTCCTTCAAATGAACTTGTTTCTGTCACAGTTATTCTTTTGTCTTGTTCGTATGCTGATAGAGAATTTGTACGTGTTGGATATTATGTTAATAATGAGTATGATTCAGAGGAGATGAGAGAAAATCCACCGAATAAAGTACAAGTGGAGCACGTTGTGAGAAATATACTGGCTGAGAAACCAAGAGTGACGAGATTTAATATTGTATGGGATAATGATAATGGAGAGGAGGAATTCCCACCTGAACAACCTGATGCTGATCTTGTGGATGACGAAGAGGCGTATGGTGAGGGAGAAGAGGAAGGTGACGGTGAGACTGTAGAGGGAGAAGACGCTGAGAATGAGGACGAGGATGAGGAGGAAGGAGAAGAGGAGGAAGAAGAAGAGGAAGAGGAAGAGGAAGAAGAAGAAGAAGCTGAAGAAGAGGCTGAAGAAGATGAAGAGGAGGTTGAAGAAGAAGAAGAAGAAGAGGCTGATGAAGAAGCAGAGGAGGATCAAGAGGTCAATACGGATGTTGATGTTGATGGTGATGATGATGATGATGATAATGAGGATGAGGAGAAAGTTGTCAAGAAACAGAAAATTGAAGAAGCAAGAGTTGAAGCAGATACACCAAAAGTTGACGAATCTAATGGTAGTATTGATAATGATAATAAGAAGGAAGAGTGAAAGACTTGTATATTGAATGTTTTTTCCCCGTTATTATTGACTCTTTAGACTAGTGCTTATATGTAGAGAGAGAGTCACGATCATTTTTTATGATGTTTTGTATTATTTATGTTGTTCATATAATTCATTAATCAATTGGAAAATCCTTGTTATATCATTGATTAATTGTTGATTTTGTGATTCATTTCTGTTTAATCTTAGAGTTGAGATCATTTTATCCGGATGCCATCTAATTCTTTCAATTTTTAGTATTTTCTTAAGATTATTATTATTATTATCACCAGATTGTAGAAAAGAACGAATATTTTCTTTTGAAATCAATGAATTTTGATCTTTCAAGGGGAATAAAATATTTGAAGACCCTGAATGTTTGATATTTCCCCAATGTTTATAATAATCATCATAATTTAATTCGGATTTTAAATTTATTTGAGAATTTGTAGTAGTGATTATAGGAGGATTATATTCAGGAAGTTTTAAATAACTCCAATCATAAAATTCCCTTTTACTGAAATCTTCATTGATGAGGAGATTCTTTTTGGAATAGTAGAGATTCTCAGTGTTATCAGAGGAAGAAACAAATCTATACCCATTTATCTCGGGCCCCCATTCTATAAAGTCTTTATTTGTCTCTTTGTCTGTTTTTGAATCTTTTGTCTTTTCATTATTTGTCTTTGTCTTTGTCTTTGTCTTTGTCTTCTTGTTTACTTTAAACCTCTGTTTTTCATTGGACATTGAGACATAACTTGTAGTTGTAAAATATAAATCATGAGATAACTTAAGAGAAAGAAGACAATAAAATAAACAATAACAAACAGTGCTCCTACCATAATCTATATTCTTCTTTTATTCTTTATTCTTTATTCTTCTACTGTTTTTATTCTTTATTCTTATTCTTTTATTATAAATATATAAATATCTATAGATCAACCAAACAACACTTCCCAATTCCACTCTTTCATCACAGTACTCCAATGAGTCCTACTGTTTATTCCCTGTACTCTGTTTTTATTTCCAGTCAAGACATCAATTCGATCTTGGAAATGTACCCAATCTTTATCCTTCTCTTTATTATGTTCATTATTATTATTATCATCATCATCATGAAGATTATCTTCATCTTTTCTTTTCCAAACCTCTTCCACAATTTCCACAGAACGATCAATTGTACCTAACCACATTTTTTCTTTTAATAAATTCCAACGATCTCTAACCCATTCTCTATCTTCCAATTCCGTAACTTCACAAGATGCAATCAATAAGGGGAACATGTGTAAAATTGTAGTTCTTGAACTTGTAGGTATTGAAGCCAAAAGCATTAAAACTTTTTCAGATAATTCTTTTGAAGAAGTTGAAGAAATTTCAGGAACAGCTTGTTGTAAATATAATAAAGTTGAATATCTATAAGCTTCAGCAGTGGCAATACAACTTGAAATATCACATAATGGATCTAATAAAATAGTCTTTTGATCAATATTTGAATCAGGTTTCCAAGTTTCAATTTCTTGTTTTAATTTAACAGCTAAAGATATTGTTGATAAAGATAATTTTGATTTATTTCGAACTTTATTGATAAAAGATGCAATTTTACCAATTATAAGAAATAAATCTTTTGAACAACCTAATAATGGATCAATAATCATATCATCTTTGATAACATCTTTATGAACCAAATTACCTTGGATTAAAGGAGTCATTATATGATCATTTTTGTTATCGAGATTGTTATCTTGAGATCCAGGTGATGAATCAGAACTTGTTGATGGTATGGTATGTATTGAAGCACCACCATTATTATCATCATCATCTTTTTTATCTTCATCTAATGATAAACGAGTCAAACTCTTCAATTTCCCATATAAATCTTCATAATCTGGGTCATGTAAAGTTTGTAAAGTGGACATTCTTGCCAAGACATCATAATATAAAAAGGCATTCATTAAAAATTTGTAAAGTTTTAAATTTTTGGACATTGTTTTAGAATCCAATTTATTAATTATTAATTTTGCACCTTTTAAATGAGCAATCCCTGTTGTTGTATGTTTTTCCCAAGAATCAGTGATTGCCAATGTAAGACAAGTAGCCAAAGCGACATCATTAGCAATAGTATTATTGACTAAACCTTCCGCCAATTCATTCATTGATTGTTTCATATAAGAAACCCCAATTTTTCTTAAAGATTCATCATGTTGAGCCACGTAAATCAAAGACATTGAAGCTAAAGATTTGAACAATACTGGGTTTTGTAAGCCCAAGGGCCATATCAAAGTTCTCCAAGGGTTTTCTAGAGGACCATCTTTAATAGACATGATGGAACAAGTGTACTTGTCAAAGGCATTGAACACCTTGTCGAAATCCGTGTACAAAGTGTTGAAATTCATCTTGTATGGTTGTGATTGTGGTGAGTTTAAAGAGTGTGAGAAGGACAAGAGTTCTCTTCTGTACTGTGGGATGGAACTCTGTGTGAAGGCAGAGTCTATGGACAATGAACGTCTTGTGTAAAACTCATCCAAACTCTGTTTATCGTCGTCATCTTCATCTTCATCGTCTTCATCAACAACTGCAGAGTTGTCATGTGGTGAGACACTGTGGATTGGACTTGTCAATGAATCGAAATCGGTAAAAGCTCTGACGAGGGCACCTGGAGAAGGCAGACTGAAATTGAAGGGGGATGGGGCACTCACTGTTGTCGTCATTGCTGTGTCTTTGATATTATTATCATTATCACCATTGGAATTATTTATATTATTCATATTCATATTCATCATTGTACTATTTGTCTGCTCAATGTATGGATTTCTTCCCATTTGCATCAACTCAGCCTGTCTTGCCAACTGTTGTGAAGTTCTGCCCGCTATGGAGATTGTTGCCTGTTGCAATGCCTCATGGAAGCTCTCGGGCACGGAATGTGATCTCTGCATCTGTTTAGCCTTTGCTTTAGCTTTAGCTTTTGTTGTTGTTGTCTTTTCTTCAAAGGCCTTCCATTTGTAGTGAGTGGCATACCCACCACAGTCATGGCCTCGTCTTGTACAATTCTGACACTGTGGTTTTGTCTCGTCGCATTTCAAACGTTTCTTCTTGCATGTGAGACATCCGTTTCTGGATTTGGGATTCTTTTTAGCGTTCATAAACAATAAATATAATAAAGAATAAATTATCAACAATAAACAAAGAATAACAATAATCAATATATCAATATATCAAGAATTAATTAATAATCAATAATCAATAATCAATAATATCACAATCAATATAATCAACAACAAATCAACAACAACATCAAATCATAAATAAAAACATCTTTATACTACTATTCAAGATAAGATAAGAAATCGGAATTATAACTCCGGTTTAAAAGGAGTATGGGTGACTTCCCGTAAGGCGAAAAACCAAATTTTCTCGCGACGAATTGTCTTAACTATGGGGTTTTGTTAATTTTTGTAAATTTTGTAAAACCTCTCAACTATGTAAAAAACCAAATCTATGATAGAAGTCCTGCTTTTAAACGCATTAAAAAGCCTTGCGCAATGCTTAAAAGTTACATGTAAAGATCGCTATAGGTATATTGGACCCCAATAAACCCATTGTAGCACTAAAACCTATATTACAGGAATGCGTAAAGGCGTTTGATATTTCGTTTTACAAAAAGATTCGTTTTTAACGTTTTTTGAAAAACCAATTTTTTGTAGCATTTTCCTACATTTCGTCAAAAGTGCCCAAAATTTGGTAAAATTTGGTTTTTCACATTTCGTAGGACGTAAAACACGTCCTACAAAATTCTTGAAAATTTGGTAATTCACGAAATACCAAATTTTTGTAAGATAGTCCAGTAGAACGGAATTAGTATTAAAGTTAATGTTTAATGTAGTGTAAGTTCCTCTATGGTACGAATTTTATGATTTTAAAACGCGCACACTAAAACCACAAGCCGGGCTTATATGCTGTGCAAGTTGGAGCAAAATCTGTTAAATGGACGATATATTAGCCTGGTTTAAAGTGTTGTTAGCCATAATTTGACTCAAAGTAAGGAAAGGGGAGTATTTTTCTCTTTCCTGCAGTGCGCGAATTGGTCTGCTGCTAAGGCCTCTGCCAAAAGGGTCGCGACAGCTTTGCCTTGAAAATTGAAAGCTGTGAGCTGTGAGCTCAGATATTATTTTTCGCGTGTAAAGAAAAATCAAACACAATCAGTTTACCTTGAAAAGACTGCTCTTCTATTGACGCTTGCCACTAAGAAGCGAGGAGACCTGTTTGAATGTGTTTGTGCTGCGGTATACATTGAGACTGTTGTAGATAATGGTGCTCACCACAGCACAGAGATCTCAAAGCTACCGAAAGTCAACTAATAATTGAAATACAAATAGCTTCAAAGTTGTTCGATCTCTCAGCTCTGAGAGGGCGTATCCATGCACCTCAGCATGCGAGGCTAGGGCTGGATAAACTGCCTTTAAAACGGTGCTGGAATAATATGCAGGGCCTAAATGCATTTCAGTTTTTATGGATTGCTTTCTAGTTGTGGCCCATCAGATACTTTTTTATTCGAACCCATAAGAGCACTTTCAAGTTGGCGATATTTAGATCACTGAGAAGGGTCCATATCAATACCATGAGAGAATTGATTTTAATATCATGAGTAACAGTGTGTCAAGGTCGGCTTTCTTGCAGACCGCCTATTCAATCACCCTACCAGTTAGATGAGGTACTATGTTCCGAGTGTCAAGGAACCAGGTTATACTTCCAGTTCTTTGAGCGTTAAGGGTGCTAGAAGTTTTCCTGTGGCAGTGGATTTGAAGTCAGCAAGTCCATGATCATTTCATCAATCTCAAAGATCTGTATTTACCATGGAACTGACTGACATAAGGAAAGAGTGATCTTTTTTCATGCATTCT
>JAJMFO010000058.1:5957-56352 GCA_030574715.1 Xingzhongia strasburgensis
TTACCGATTGAGAGTTTTGGTAAATTTTTAGAGTGGCAAACAACTGTCACAGATTTTGGTGTCGTGCCAAAGAGGGAGAATATGGCGAGACAACCTTCATGAAAATGTTCGGGTAAGGAGAGAGATGTGGTATTTGAAATATCCCATTCAAACCTACCATGTGCAATCAATCAATGAGGCAAAAGCTCGCTCCAGATTTCAGACTTGCGTGAGACTTGAATCACGAAATATAACGAGAATCACTATTCCAAATCAGCAAAATCAATCGGTCAGTTCGACAAGCTTCATCATCCAAACGTCATCAAGCACGAAACATCAAAGTGAACAAAATGGAATTGGAAGTGGAAATGGAAGTGGGAATAGAAATGGAAATGGGAATGGAAATGGAAATGGAAGGAAATGGGAATGGATCATCACGTCTCAGAAACATATCAAGAATCAGAACTTCAGAATCAGCAAGATCAAGTGGTTAGTTCAACAAGCTTCATCATCTGAACATCATCAAGCATAAATCATCAAAGTGAACAAAATGGAAATGGAACTGGAATGGAACTGGAATGGAACTGGAATGGAACTGGAATGGAAATGGAATGGAAATGGAAATGGAAATGGAAAGGATCACAACTCAGAAACATAACAAGAATCAGAACTTCAGAATTAGCAAGATCAAGTGGTCAGTTCAACAAGCTTCATCATCTGAACGTCATCAAGCACGAATCATCAAAGTGAACAAAATGGAAATGGAACTGGAATGGAACTGGAATCGATCACAATTCAGACAAATAACAAGAATCAGAACTTCAGAGTCAGCAAAATCAAGTGGTCAGTTCAACAAGCCTCATCATCTGAACATCATCAAGCACAAATCATTAAAGTGAACAAAATGGAATTGGAAATGGAAATGGAAATGGAAAGGATCACAATTCAGACAAATAACAAGAATCAGAACTTCAGAATCGGCAAGATCAAGTGGTCAGTTCGACGAGCTTCATCATCTGAACATCATCAAGCATAAATCATCAAAGTGAACAAAATGGAAATGGAACTGGAATGGAACTGGAATGGAACTGGAATGGAAATGGAAATCGAAATGGAAGTGGACAATTAGAATCAGAATTTGTACCAGCGTTTTCAGACGCATTGGTATCGGAGTGTAAATCAATACTAGAACGGGGAAAAGAAATGGATTGTTGAATAACTTCAGGACGAAATATTGGAACATGATACTGGTGAGACAAAAAATGGCAAATATTGAACAAGAAGCATATCAAGCTGTGTTATGGTAAATGGCAGATCAAAACACAAGATGGACACCAAAGAGCAGATAGCACCAGGGTCTGGTAAAGCCTCAGAAGCCATTGGAGGAACAAGCAGAATATTCTCAGCATCAGTGGAAAACACAAAAACCAAAGAAGGAAAGAAATCACCCAGGCAGCAATACCAACATCAACGAGAAAAGGGATCACCTGAATCAGCAGCAAAATGAGTGTAATTGAACAGGAATGTAAGAGGCATCAACAACATGCAACATCAGCAAGATAAGACAAGTATGGTGTAGAGAGGAAGAAGTATCACAAAGACAATGATGAGAAAAGAGAGAATAAAGTGGGTGGGAGAAGAAACAAAAGATTCAGGAATCTCCCACTTTTTATAATTTTTGGAAGCTGAAGTGTTACACAAACACAAAGGCCAGTTTTGTGCACCATATCACATCTTTGTGTTCATTGAGTAGGTTACACAAAGATCAATCTATATCTTGTGACTAGAAAATGGCTACAAAAGAGTTGAAAGAAAGCGATAAAGATGGGTATCAATTTCAAGATTGAAATTTTGCCTATCGAATCATGTCATCACTGAGGTTTACCAATGGTTTCCACAGGCCTCAGCTCTCTTCATGTTGTCTCTGTTCCCTGGCCATTGTCTTGAAGTTTAGTTTTTGTGTCACTTTTCATGTTGTCTTTGTGTACATACATTCACCTGCATATCTTGTCTTTTTGTGTCAGTTTTTTTATTCAGAAACCAAAGTAAAGGGGTCTACGCTAGATCCCGGGTTTGGGAAGTCCAAGAATCCAGAAATCCAAGAAAATTGCAAGGTAGTAGTAGCTGAGATATGCTGAAAAATGACAATGCGCGCCTTATATAACTACGAAGCCCCTGAATTTGAATGCCGTTGACATTCACAATAAGAAACGACTTTGAAGCCAATTTAGTCTTCTGAAACCCTATGCACCTTATGTAGACCTATAATGAGTAGAATGCCCTGCTCTAGTCCTTTCTTCAGCTCTTGACCCCTTATTATTCTTTTCATTTTTTTTGATTAATTCTTGAGAAAATATGGGACACCTGCAGTTGGCTGTCCGGACGGGCTGTCCGGACGCCTGGGGGCTCAAATCTTATAAACGTCCTGCTGTCAGTACTTCAGGCCTTTAGGCGTCAGATCAAACGCTGCTTGTTGAAAGGAAAACACTCTCAAATTGTTCTATAATCATTGAGATGTTCAAGGACCTAAAGCCAGATCGGTATCAGTACAATTATTAGAGCTTAGAAGTGTTTTTCTTTTGTGCTATGTTATAATGTAGACCCTTAAAAGATGTTACGACGTTCTGACAGCCGTTCTTACGTGTCTAAGACTCAAAGACTTAAATCTCTATGAAAATGTCATTATGTATATTTCATTCAAATGCTCTTAGTTTGATATGCTCATTACCGTCACTTATATCCTGAGAGTTCTTACCATACTTGATCAAGGCTTCAGTATGTGCCTTTTGTTCATCATCCAAAACATCCCGAACAACCTGCTTGAAGAAATCTGCGTTGATATTGACCAAGGACACCATTTTCTTATTCAGATATTCTTCATAAGTAGGACTCTGTATACTGATCTGTAATAAAACTGGTACGACTAAAGTATAGAGTTCTAGTGATGGATAATGTTTCAAAACCAGAAGCAATAGTTCAAAGGATAGTCTGAAATCTGGAGAGTTCAAAGAGTTCATCACCAACTTTGGGAGTAACGATTTGAGTATAGATTTGTTTGTCACTGTTTTGGTCGATATGATAGACTTAATGGATTGAGTAGTGATGGAAATTGTAGACTCATCAGAAAGTCCTCTGTTTAGGAACTCGACAATCTTGTCAACATCTTCTTGATTCAATTTCAACTGTCCATTAGCAGTGGAAAGAAGAACACTCATAGTAATGATAGAAATAAACGGCTCCACTAAGTTTGGTTTGATGGTTTGATAGAAATTATTGATTGTAGTCACATCGTTAATCTGCACCAATTCATTGATTATTTCCTTAACGGTGGGTAAAATATGAGGAATTATTTGTCTTGATAAAGAGTCAGAAGATGATCTGTAAACTCTAGAAATGATCTCCAATATTGTAGCATACAAATCCAATTTGATCATATCTGGGAATTTTGATATCATCTTAGTAATTGAAGAGAAGGCCCTTTTCAATATTTGTAACTGTACTGTGAATAGTTCAGTGGCATTGATAACATCTGATTTCTCACTTGTTGGGATCAATTGCACAATTGACTGCAGATTGATTCTGACAATCTCAAACAATTTGTCGACATTACCACTAAGATCCTGTCTAGTATCATCAAGAGAGAAAAAATTCAAAAAAATCTTTGTAGTGATGTCCAACAAAATCATTTGCTCCTCTGGTTCTCCAGTTATTAAGTATCTTTCAAAGATTTCAATACTTTCATGGAAGATATCATCATGATAGATTAACTCAATTAATCCCTTGAATTCTAACACTTTCAAAAGAGCCTGTAATATTTTCACCCTATCTTCATTCCGCAATAATGCATATATACAATGCGCATATAGCATATAGTAGAACCCCAATGCATCATTGTTCAGCAAAGTTTTAATACTTTCAGCATTTTCTTGGGTGATACATCCAATCACATCAACTAGATTGATCCAACAATCCCTGAAAAACTCAATATCATCATCGCTATAGTGTGTTCCACTTGGTCCATGTCTCAAAAGCGAATATTCTTTCAAAGTACTAACCCATAGTGGTAAGAGGAGATTCAAATGATCATTAACCAATTGACCCAATTCATTCTTCTCATTTTCATTTCCCTTGTTCAAAATTTTCAATTCAGCCCAAGCATTTAAAATTGCAAGTTTGACTCTTCTTTGCCCAACTTCACTAGTGATAATCACTTCACTGATTTTAAACTCATCATCATTATCATGATGTTCTTGCAAGTCTTCCAAAGCACCGATCAAAATTCTAGAAATTCTTCCCAATTTACTGACATTGACGATATTTGAACCAATGAACATGGCAACAACTTTAATGGCTTCAGATGCCAAATATGGAGTAGAATCAAAATGGAAAGCAGGAATCAATGCAGAGATGATTTGTGCTTGTTGTTGTTCCAATAATGAGATGGTTGGATAAATAGGATCCCTTGCAGGAGCATAAATAGTGATAATCTCCCCCAATAGCTGAATACCACAGATTCTCAATTCTAAAGCAGATGAAGTAGAAGAGGCATATGAGATCTTGATCAAATCCGAGATTTTGGAGGCAATTTGTTGGTATAATTTAGAATCCCTTGACGTATAAGACAACAATTGCTTGATGAATTTGACAATAATAAGCTTGAATCTCCAATTCACTGGTTCACCCTTTTGATCATCATTGGATTCTCCTTTATTAGTGATTGATTGGGCTTCTTCATCCTTGACATCAACAACAATTTTTTTATGAATGAACTTCTCAGCAATTGACTTGAAATCTTTATTGATTTGTACATATAATTGTTGCTTAGTGGCATTGAACAATTTATGTAATTTAATGAACCAACTAATATCATATGTTGAGTCTTCCCATTCAGTGATCAAATTTTGTAAGATTAAAGAATCATTAGGGAATTTCTCCAAAGTAACCCAGATTAAATTCTCTAATTTATTTATAAAAGACTTATCGTCACGAGTCTTGACGAATTGAGAAAGTATATCAAGGGCAATATTCAACATTTTGAGACTAGAAGTCATTGGTAATAGTTCATTTCTTTCTTCATAAATAGTTAAAGACAAATTAGCACCAATCCCCTTTATCAAATTGTGCTGAATGACATATTTCAATACAATAACCAATTCATCAGTATCAATAAACTTTTCATCATAAATGCTCAATTCCTGGATCAGTTTCAATACTTCTATATTAGCATTAACATCATTAAAATAACAAAATTGACCCCAAATCAAAATTTTCACAATTTTCTTATGATCTAAATCCAAATCTTTAATCCCTGGACCTAAACTATTCACAACACTTCTCAATACCCTGAGTATAACTGTATTGGAGTCCAAATCACAATTCAAATTACTATAGTTGACTGAAGTAAATTTCCCAAATTTATCATCAATGAAACAATATGATAAAATATCCAAGATTTCTTTAGCTTTATTACTATTCATGGCAACATGTTTATCAATAATAGTAGCCAATGAATCTAAAGTCCAAGCATGCACAACTGGATGTGGATCTTTTGATAATTTCAAAAGAACATCTAAAATGGCACTAAAATGTGATGCATTATAATAATAGACATAACTCAAAACCAGGGCATTGAAAGATCTCGAATTTGAATCCTCTTCATCGACAATTCTCTTGATAAAGATTGGAATCTGTTCAGATAATTGAGATTTTGTAGTGAGTAATCCAATAGATTCGGCATTGATCACCAAGATTTGATTTGATGGATAAGAATTGAATAACAATATAATTGTTTCTAATAAAATAGTACCAACTTGTTGATCGAGAAAAAGTGATTTATCTTGATGAGCCACAGTCATAATTCCATGGATAACAATAGAAGCATTGATCATTTTAGTAACACCTCTTTCATTAGTTTTTTTAGTTAAAAGATGAGATCTTAAAGTTTCTAATAGAGATAATTGAATTTTTGTAGATAAATAGGGGAAACTCTTAATAAAGATTTCCATGGAACAATCAATGACACAAGTTTTGGGCGGGGGAGAATATTTATGACTTAAAGAATAATCACCAAAGAGAGGTTGGAATGGATCTAATGAAAGATCTGTTTCAATGGGGGAAAGTAATTGAGATTCTAATTTGTCAATCCAAGTTGAATTTGAAACCCAACTCTTGATATTTGTAAGACCAATTGAATTGAGAGGTAATTTCAAGGTATCAATGGAATAATCCTTTTGACTTGATTCAGGATATATGATATTGTTATGATACTTGATTGCGATTTCATCAATGGTGTAATCAGCTTTAAATTTCGAAGATAAACCATTATTATATCCATCATCATTATTGAAAATAGGTGTTGATTTTTCAGATTTAGAAGATAATGAAGATGAAGAAGAAGTTGATAATGATGTTGATTGTTGATGAATAGAGAGATCAGCGAAATTGTTAATTGTTTGAATTAAAATAGAGCTATTTTCAGTCTTGATAAAATCAATGCAAGTGAGATAAATTTGATAACATCTTTTCATAATCATATCTAGGATTTGTTGAGTATCTGAATCTATTTTCAAAGTATTTGAGATTGTTCTTAAATTATTTAAAAGTTCAATCAATTTCATAACCATTTGTTGATTCAATTCAACATTTTGTAAAAAAGATAATAATGCAGTGAGGGCATGATTTATAACGTCCAATGTTTTGGAAGGTTTGATTTCAGTGATAGAGTCTGTAAGATTGATTGTATCCCAAATGTTGATAAAATCCGGGATGAAATTCTCCAACAAATGTTTGTCATGATAAGTAAAGACACCAGTTAATAAGATCCAAGAGATGATTGAATTATGATAAGTAGCATTGGTCAATTTGATATTTTCCTTTATGAAAGTTGTGGAAAATTTATAAATATCTTCAATCAATAAATGTGGAACATAATCCTTTTCAGCAAGATTGATCAAACTTGCTAGGATCAAAGCCAAACCATGAGATTTGATAAATATTTTATCTGAAGCTTGTTGTTTAGAATTATTAACAATTTCATTCAGACAAGTTTCCATAGCTTCTTTTAACAAGGGAGGGAATTTACCAATTAAATTCTTAAAAGTCAAAGTTGAATGATGTTGGATATTGAAATCATTAGATAAACATAATTTCCAAAGAGTAATTCTAAATTTTTCAACATCGGTATCCGAGAGTTGATTCAAATCATTTAAGATCAAATCAGCAGCTCTTAATAACAATACAGATCTCCAAGAGTTAGTTTCCTTTTCCAATAATGTGATGGTTTTGTCCAATAGTTGTAATTTAAAAGAACTATCAGTATTATCCAAAAGATCTTTATAGAAATACATCAAATGATTCACCAATCGAAGTTTAGTATTTTGTGTAAAATTTTGGAAACGTTCATGTTTGAAGACATTCAGGATAAGCTCTAATATATGCAGGACATTAGAATTGATGAAATTCTCATTGGTTATCATTTTCAAAGTTGTATAATGGACCATGGACTCCAAGATCCCAACTTGTTGTTCATAAGACCTTGTGTCGATGTATAAATCCATGAAGATATCATTTATAATAGTTTTCATATCCCATTGAGACGAGGACGATAAAAACTCAGCTAGTGATCTGGCAGTACTGACTCTGATTTTTTTATGAGAATCCAAACCTTGTTGAACCACAGTCCAGTAGTGTGTCTTGAAAGCCAGGAGATCCAATTGCTTATAGGAAAAGACAGCACTCAAAGAGCCATAAAGACTAGAAGCCACTTCGATGTTTTCTTCATGCTTCATCAATTTCAAGAATTTCGTCACAAGAGACTCTGTGAGTTCTTCTTTCCCACCGTTTCTCAACACCACATACCACAAGTTGCTTAAATTTAAAGAGTTCACCTTGTCCTTCTTCAAGTATTTCAACACGGTGGTGAGCAACAATGGGATGAACGATGTGAGTTCGCGTCCAAAGCATTCATAGATATTAACCAACACAACACAACTAAGATTCTGGAGCTGTGGATGTCTCTTCTGGTCTGTAAAGATGGTGATGAACACGTTGGCAATCTCAAACAACCTGGTCCTGTCGCGTGTGAGCAGAGTGGTGTAGTTCTTTGCGATTGCGACATTGACGGGCTGTGTCAGTAGCACCAGCTGGTCTCTGTTCTTGTCGTTCTGGAAGAAATCAATCTGTTCTTGCAACTGTTGGATCACTGCCTGGTGGTTGACATGGTGGTCTTCTTCTTGTTGTGGGAATTGCGCCTGTTTATAAAGCTCGACGTGGAAATTGAGGAGTGCGCTGGCTGGTGCTGTCTGTGTGGGCAGCGATGTGAGCAGCTGTGCCGAGTTCAGCGTCTCCATTGGGCCCCTTCTCCTTCTGGGTTGTAAATTGCCGCTGAGTTGCAATGAGTGCGCGTGTTGATGTTTTTATACATACTACTACTGTTGTTGTTATTGCTTAGTCATCGGGGGTAATTAAAATATAAAGACAAGAGAAGAAAGACATGAATAAATAAAAACATAATAAAAACATTCTCGCTTCAAACAGAAAGTTGTCACTCCACGCGTACGTCCATGTTCCAGTCTGCACTGCCTATACTAATGGTAATGTGCTCTTTGCTTGGAATTTGTTGGTTACATAACTGGCTTTCGAGTTAACTTTCATGCCAATCTGATCTACCTTAAATATTTATGTTGTGAGCTCAGTTGGGCTCGAGAGAGCTTGATGAGCGCATTTTCAATACAGTCTGTGGTGCGTGTGGCCAGCATGGGTGTTGACTCTCTCTCTGACACTCGCACCACAGAGCATCATCTTACTATCTTATTACTGGTAGTTGTAGATTTAGCGTAAATCAACAATAAATAAACAAAAGTTAATAAAAAATATAAACAGTGAATAAATAATAGCAATAAACAAACAATAAACAACGAGTAAACAACAATAAACAACGAATAACAAACCAAATAAGAAGAAATATTCAACAAACAACAAACAACAAACAACAATAAACCAGAATCAGTTTATAAAATTGGTGTCCGGATGTCATCGTATACAAAATTTATACAACTTCCCACTGTATTCTCATCTCTAAAACCACTGAAGACATAAATATATCCAAGGATGTTTCTACGGTGTCACAGAGCAACTGCTCGGCTGTGCACACGCCATCTCCCGAGAAGATCCCAGTCTTCCACCAACACCGTCAACAACATCATCTCCAAAGTACAACAAACACATCCAGACACACATACAAACCCATTAAATACTGTGCAAAGGATAACCCCAAGGGATATCTTCACATACAAAAAGCAACTAGACAAATGGGAGAACCCGAACATCACCATATTCAAAGGACTGAGTCCCACTGCTGAACAGCTACTCATAGAATACATCAACAACAATTACACTCAATCGTCAAAACTTCAACTATTAGTGCTAACAGAGTTGAAAAGACTATTACAATCTTCACCTGTGGAGTTCATCAAAGTTTTCAAGTCCTTACAACCGGTTATCGATGAGTCTATCTACGAGACTCTGCTCTATGAATACTCTTCACCACAACTCGTGATCACCCCTGAAGCTCTAACTGAATTAAATTCGCTACTTGTACGGTTCACGATCCATTCGAATCAAACTCTTTTGGCTGCCTCGTTTATATTGTCACCTATATTCCAGAACTTGATTATACCGAAGAGAATCACCAAGGAGGTGATGAATGCATTGATGTTGAAGAATCCAAGTCTTGATGAAATTCAATTGGATCTTATAATTAAAATATCTTTGAAATTGGATTATAAATTGAATGAATTTGAAGCAAGTCAAGTTTTGGAGAAACTAAGACAAGTTAATGAAGAGAACATCATATATAAGCAAATCTTAGAATTCCTTTGTGATCAAACAGATTTCTCATCAAGAAGTTCAGAATTAGCACATCATTATGAATCTATTATTCACGATTATAAAATCTCAAATCAATTTGGTATTTTTTTAACATGGAGTAAAGTGAAAAATCAATATCAATCCATGAATGGTGAACATAATTTCCAACTTCATGATCTTAGAGTCCTTGGTATTGTAATGGCTTCTTTACTCAAATCTAAATCAACTCATATGGCATTTGAAGAAATTTTAACTGATTTACCATTAGATTACTATACTCATCCTTTCTTAATAGATCATGTCTTGGAATATGCATTCAAGAAAAATGATACCATTTTGGTGAATAGAATCATTGAGAATTTATCAATAAGTAATAATAATAATAATAATAATAATCCAGAAGTTGGGATTTCAAGAGGTGTTTTATCTAAATTATTGAAAATTTATTTGAAAATTGGTGATTTAAACAATGTTGAAAAAATCATGAATGAATTGAATAAATATGGAATGTCATCAAAGGATTATTCTGTATTAATTAGAGGTATCTTGAGACAGAAAACTGATAAATCCCGTGATAGAATTCCTCATGAAAATGTTATGAATGCTTTAAATTTCACAATGAATTCCATCCCATTAAATAGAAGATCTTCAAGTTATTTAAAAATCATTGATCAACTGATTGATAGTGCAAGAATGCCCTTTTCAGAAGTTGAATTAAGTATAATTGATAAAATCATCAAAGATATGCAAAATTTATCAAAACGAGAATTTTTTTGGTCAATGTTAAGTTCATTATATATAAAATATCAATGTCAAAGATTTTTCAAAAAAGGAGTGTTAAGATCCAAAGATATTTATGAACGTTCAACAAAGGATTTCATATTGAAATCATATGCTACTAAAGAATTGAAAAATCCTGTATTGGAATCAACAAAAATCACAATGAACCCCTTTAATGTTGTTGATGATTCCAAACAAATCAGATTAAGAATTGATACACCAGTCAAGATTAATTTGGTTAAAACAATTGCAGATTATGCAAAGAAATATCGAATGAATCATGTCTTGGAATGGTGTTTTGTGGAATTGAATCAATTAGGTATGTCAGTTGATGAGATTAAATTGGATTTCACCAAAAAGTATAATGGGAGATTGAAAAAACAACATGGATTGAATGCTGATAATAAAGTTGATGATCAGTATATAGTGGATTTTATCAAAACCAGTAAAGTTTTGAATAGTATGAAATAATAATAATGATGTATATGCAAAGTTTTAATGGTATTCTATATAGCAAATGGTAAAGAATTATTTAGGTGGAGATAATAATAGGACATCCTTCTTTGGAGGTAAGGATTTAACTGCATTATTGAACTCTCTTACTGTGATTTCACATTTAACTCTTTGACATAGTTGTCTTTTGGTATAATTTTGAGTATTTTGTAAGAAATTCAATCCACTTGATCTTTCTAATGCTTCCAATGGGACTTCAAAACTCGTTAATGGTGTATTATTATCAATCTTATCATTTGGCATTACAAAAGCTCCAACATCTAAATCTCCATTCAACGATTCTGCCACAATTAATTTGAAAAAATGTGTTGGAACTGCAATATTTGGAGGATTACCAATAACTTCATATGAAACTCTCCATTTCCCATCTGTTCCCCTTTTAGGTAAGTACAAAGGTCCCGTGACTATCCTCACATTTGGATAAGTCTTTGTCAAATCCCGACAGAAAAACTCGAAATGAGCCCAATAATCTCTGTTAAAACCTTCACCAACTTGTGGACACATATTACTTAGATAAAAAGTTTCATTCATAGCCAATTGGTTGAATTTAGCATTGGCAGCAGGTGCTTGATGTCCACGATCATACCCAGATCTGAAATAATCACGTAATAATCCACGGAATTTATCAGGAATTGCTTCATCTTCTTTGAAAATGGCCTTCTTTCTATCAACATCTCCACCGTTTTGTAAAGACAATGGTGTTATATGCTCGACAACGTAGTATGGGTTTCTTGTCTGTCTGTCATAGCACGAGACAAACTCCTGGTGCGTGTGGAGATCGTGGACAGGGCCCGGGAAGCCGTACTTGAAGAACCCCTGAGGATTGACGGGAGAAGCAGGAACAGAGGGATCTGATCTATTAGCTGGTGATGTTGGTGATGTTGGTGATGATGATTTAGTGGAAGTCTCAGTTTTGTCCGTTTTGTTCCAGAAAAAAGTCATCATGGTCAAAGACGCAGTGGACACACCACCCACTTTGCCCAATCTGGTGAATTTAGACATCCTGGAGTGATCTAAAACCCTGGAAATCGGGTTAATTTTACAAGAAGCTGAAATAAAATAAAATAAAATTTAGATTGAGATTTTCAGATCATCAAACAAGTTCGCGTGTAACAAATCAGGGCTACATAACCATTTTTCCCAATAGTATGACAGTTATATGTATATGATGATAAGAGAGATTTAGATGTAATAGATCTGATGGGGATTGTTGTATAGTTGCGCTAATCATTCTAAGATAGATGTCTTTATTCCCGTTGTTTTGAGTGACTAATTCATTCATAAATTACGTCATAATTTCTTTTCTTATATATATATGTACATCCCCGCCTATAAAGTTGACACAAAAAACTGTTTTATACACTAAAAACTCCACATTTCTGTTGTTTTTGTTTGTTTGTTGTTTGTTTTGGTTTTGTGGTTGAAAATAATTATGGCAATGTGGCTACACGATCTGCTGTTCAACACGATTTTCAACGTGATGATGACCCCGGTGTTTGGGATTTGTGCGCTGCTGTCCCTTGTTGAAGACCACATTGAGTACCCTACAGAACCTCCACACACACACTTACACGCTGAACAAATGTGCCTAAACTACTACTGCAAACGTGTCGAGGACCGTATTTCACTGGTGGAAACATGGATTTTCGTACAATTGAAAGCCCTTTGCGGGTGGATTCTGCATTTCAACTGGTGGAGAGTTTTCCTCAACTTTGTATGTCTTGTGATGCCATTTCTTGCCATATTGTTGTTCAATGTTTATGATGAAAAGGCCACAGTTTATCTCGATCGTACACAAAAGAGGTATTGGCTGGATAGACATTTCGCTGTGAACTTGGTTGGATGCTTGGTTGGATTGGGGATTTGTATGACGATCCATGCCTTGGTTATCGTCAATAGATATTGATGTTATTATTATTATTATTTCTGAAAAAGTTTTTGCTGACAGAGAGAGATTGAGTTATGATGATGAATGTTTACTACATTGCTAGAGGATTATTACACGTCTTATGTATCACCATTATCATGTCGTACTTTCATTAAAAACATCATCACGATTATCATCACGATCATCATCATCATCATCATCATCAACATCAACTAATCCACAAAACTCGAGTAAAACACTTTGCAAGCATTGATGTTCATGATATATCTCTGCTTATTCTTCCTATCAGCATCTGTAAACCACATCAATGTTTCGTTATAAACATTTCCTAACAAGTACAACTTCTCCAAATTTGGTATATTTTTCAAAAGTTCCATAATTTTGGCTGTTATATGAAGTCTTAGTGATTCATTCTCATTAGATATAATCAATGTCTTCAAGTTGGGGAATCCTGGTGAATTTAAAAATGTTTTAAATCTTTCACTTAGGATGAATTGATCATTATTATATATCAATTTTAAAGATTCTAAAGAATTTGAAGACCCAAATATTGTAGTTAATTGTAATGGATAACACCATGAACAATTGTTTAATTCTAAAGTTTTAAGACAAATCTTGTTGATCAAACAATTATCTTCATCATAATCAATATTAAATCCTGAAAGTTTTAAATTCTGTAATCCTTGGAAATTCGTCAAATGTGATAAGTTGAAAATAGATTCCTTATGAGCAGTGACAAGTTCTAATGATTTGATCTTTTCAAGATTTGATGTATTATATTTAATAAAATTAGAACTTGAATCAATATGAATCATTAATGAACAAACATTATCAAAATGTGAAAGAAAATCTTGAAATTGGAAATTCCATTCATTCTGTAAATTAGAATCCACAATCTTTATACTTTCAACAAAGGGGAAAATATTCTTTTCATTAAAATCATTCACTAAAAATACTTCTTCATCCCTTTTCCTTTTATTCTTCTTCAAATATCCATAAAATTTCCTTTGTAAAAACCCCCAATCAAGCCTCACTTCACTGAATATATAAGGAACCATCAAATCTCTAAAAGACCGGCTTGTAAGACTCAACGATAACATGTCTTTATGCGATAACTGCTCGAATATCAACAAGAGCACCTCATGACTGAAGGGGAACAACAACTTCTCTTCCTGTGTCATCCAGTGTTCAAGCAAAAAAACCAAACAAACAAACAAACAGAAGTGATGTATGAAATGAGCTAGCAAACCAATGCCTCTAAACCTCAACAAAGTACAAGAATTAGTGCCTTACAATCGTGGATTTATGATTGTTTTCATAACGACAAAGGTGTGTCAAAATCCCAAAAATGACTCGAAAGAAAAAGACCCCGGAGATTACAAAACAAAAGACCGAGATGTCCGGGTGTGAATCATTAAAACCCAGTAATTTAAAGGAGAGATGAATACATAGAAGGGGGCTTTAAGAGTAGAGAGTGGTTATTTTGATGAATTGACCAGATATTCGTGATTTTAAGGTCTTGTTTGACCTGATTGCGTGGTTATTCCATTAAATTATCATAATATTAGTATTTTGATGTATGTACTGTAGCTACAACAAGTAATACATATATACAAATCTCTTTAATCACCATGTATAAGCTCACTTAGGGCATACATCTCCTGAATTTTTTCCTTCATCTCATTGACACTCCCTTCTCTTTCAAACCAATTCAACGCTTCTATTTTCCCTAATCTCTTAATCTCATCAAATTCCTTCACTAATAAAGCACCATTATTCAGTTCTGGGATTGAAACACCTTCAAGTTTCCTACCACGGATATAACTCACCAATGAACCACCCTGATTCTCTCCTTGCTCCACGGTGAAATATTCAAGGGAATGCTCACCAGAAGTTCGGATCTTCACAGGAACTGAATGTGCTGTGTATATAGAAGAATTATCAGTGGTGTTTTGTACTTGCATAACGATGAAATGAATGCTTAGTGTTTTCTTTTTCTTTGATCTTCAAAATAGCTCTTATAAGTTACAATAGATACAATGAACTCTCTAAATAACACGTAAATCAATCGTTTTCAGCTTGAAATCATCAAAATAAACGCGTCTTTTAGGTCTCTTAAGTGTATATTCAGAGACGCGTTAAAACTTTTGACGCATAACCGAAAAATTCATATATAATCGAGACTGCTTATCTAATAATATAGACATTATCCAAAATTCAGGGGTCTACAAATCAATGTAGTGCAAACATAACTCAAAATTTAAAAAGATATCTTGACTCATTAACAAACTAATCTCTCTTCAATGCCGAGTACGGACTAGAACGGTAAAAGTTAAATCACCATCCTTGGTTGAAGAAGGAATTTGGCTTATAGAAGGTGCAGAAGTTTCAGAACCAACTAGGTATAAAAAACCACTCTCACCATTTTCATTGCTCAAACTAGTTTTTTCATCTTTGATATCAACATAGGCACTTGGACCATAAATTTTCAAGTTGATGCTAAATAAACACATCTCTACTGCTCTAGTGTCGTCTAGAAAACCATGGAAAACACGTCTATCAAAGTCAACCTTCACAATAGCAGATTGCACTCTGATATGCTCAGTGGAGATCTTTCTGAAATGGAATTTTTCTTCTTTCAAAGGAATTGCGAAAGACTCATTTGGAAACTCCTCCTCAATCCAATATTGCTCTGTACAATTATTAACACAAATACCTTTGATAGTATAAATACAGCGAGCATGTCGAAATTCTTTCGCTTCCTCACTTAAACTGAAAATGTTGAAAACAAGTTCTTCATCTGATAATTGGACTAATTGCAGATCACACGTGGCATTTTTTGTTTTGAATGAATTTTCAATGGTATCTTTATTGAGACCATCACGCCCCGGTACCAGATCCTATAGAGATGCTAAAAACTTTTCAGCTTGTGATTCGTCAGCGAAAAACCCCTCTGGTCGTTCCATCTCAACAAGAAACCATGGTTTATGGTATTTTGAATCCCTCAGCTTTAAGTAGGCGTTTCTATTTCTAGCATATCTTATCATGTCAAGACACAACATTCGAGTTTTGGGAAGCTCGAATGGTAATTGGGCAGACTTCATATCATTAACCAGTTTTTTTTTTCAAATCATGTTGTTCAACCTTCGGTTCGACAAGTGTCAAAGCCGCTGTTCCTTCATTGAGTAGCTCGATATCTGGGGTAGTGGCGCCACTGATTTCAGGAGATATCAAAGAAGAACTGTTAACAGTAGTAGCAGAAGATCCTGCGGGGGGAACTCATTCTGGTTGACAAAGATGCAATGAGGGACTTGGAAGGGGCAGCTGCTTATTTTTATAGGCTTGAGGACAGCTTTATGTGCAGATGAGACAACTCAACAGCATTCACAGACCCACAGAGGGACTTCACACAAAAATACAAAACAAACCAAAACAAATCTCGATTAGATGAGATCGGAGATCGGATATAAGCGCCCTGTTACATAAGCAGAAACCCCATACACCCAGACACCAGACTTCATCATCACCTAAAATGCTCGCCGGTATCAAAACTCAAAACTCTTTTGCACTAAATTTGAATACCTGTCCGACGAAAAATGGCTAGCAAATACCTGATTTCCAAGTAAGTTTGGATAATGATATACACTTCTCAAAGGGACTATTCTCTAACATATTTTCTCTCAGATATATTGACCCAATATTCGGTGTGTTTGTCGGTACGTTGGCTTACTATCAGTACGAACAACGAGTGAAAAGACCAGAGGGACATTCTTTGAATGAATTGATCAAGAAGAGGTTTGCGAAACAATGATGCTACTTATATGCACTTTTATGATGTTTACGAATTGAATATATTTATAATCCCTTTTATTTCCACACCGCTCGCTCAGTATTCCAAAAATCCTTGTCATTCAAACGTCAAAACTTATCAAATCACCTTTATCTATAAATCTGTTCCAATCAAACTCTGCATCACCTTCTTCGGTCTTGCCGTCGATTGAGCTCCCACCACCGCCATGAGCAGATCCAACATTACCGAGGTACAAGTCATCATTAGGACTTTCACTTAGACCATCAATCCCATAAAGGTTGTTACTCTGTGTAGATGTGTTATTGGATTGATTCATCAAAGTGTTCTCAATCATGTAGTTTGGTAGGAATTTACCAAATATTTGCAGGTCAAAGTCATCTAACCCGGGGAAGAATGAATTGGATGATGATTGTTGTTGTTGGTCTTGAGGTTCAGATTGCTGTTGATGTTGCTGAGATAATGGATTATCCACCGACGATACGGTTGCAGGAAGTGGATTCGTCTTGGTAACTGCTTGGTTCAATGGTGGATTGTCAATAGATTCTGTTGTATACGTGGCAGCTGTGTTGACATTTGGTGTGTTATTTGGAGATTTGTAAGTGTTCAATGGAGGTTGATGAGGACCAGTGAATGGACCAGATTGAGGGACTCTCTTCTTGTTCGATACTGAAGATTGTGGAGTTGTTACAGACTTCTGTAATTTGCTGAATTTCAAACTATCTCTATCATAGTTTTCAAACATGTGGTTCAATAGATTATAAATCCTTTCAGCACTTGCTGATTTCTGTTTCAACCCACTTAAAATCCCCTTCCCAATTTCAATGATTCTATTGATCTCTTTATTACTGCTATCAATCTCCAAATAGTAATAAATCAAACAAGCCACGGCAAAGAAAATTGTATAAACACTGAACCAATAATTCCCATTCAACAACTTCTGTTCAATCATCTTCTTAGCTAATGAAATAATCTCTTTTGAAATATCAAAACACTTCAGTCCCAATTGGTATTGATAAGATCTTGATGCATCATCTTCACTCGCATGTGACTGCTTGGCCATCTTGACATAATGGATGAAAGGTCTGTACAGCATGATTTGAACATGTAGATAATCCAAATGTAAGATCTTATTGGCTTTCAAATACTCCACTGGAATCTTGGAATCACCTTCGAATGTGTTCGTGATCTTCAATTGAGATGGTAACTCAAGAGTCCATATCTTCAATTGGTTTTCCAAATTTTGAATGGTTTCCTGAGGAATGACAAATATTGGATTTGAAGTCTTGTATAGCTTCTTAATGATGTGGTTCAAGATCAAAATCAGCTTAGTGTGACTGTTATTGATTCCACATGAGCTCAACTTCCCAGATTGCTGTGGCTTAATATCATTTAATTCGATGTTTATATCATCGATATCTTGAGGAAACTCAGCATCAATATCTTCTTCATCAATAGAGTTCGGTAGTCCCAAGATAGAATTCACATAGATCTCCAGCTTATAAATAGTCCAAAATAGTCTTTTCTTACACTCAGACTTGATTGGATCACAAGGTGTCTCCAGCTTTCTATGAAGTCCTTGTCTTAAAGCAGATCTGAGTGCAATACCAATGTATGAATAACACGTAGACAATCTAGCAGAACATTGCAAGAATAACGTCAGCATGAATATTGTTTGGATGCTCTCTAGGTCTGTGGAATTTGTGATATCGACTAGTTTTCTAGCAGCAATAAAGTATCTGTAACCTTCATCTTGTAGATATTGATTGTCAATCACATTGTCCCCCTTAGAGAACAATGCACCTACTGCAATGACCGAATAAATCAAGGGCAACATCTTGTTTTGATGGTTTGAGTAATCCATAGGGTTTGTCTCATACAGAGAGTTAAAATCCTTGATGAAAGATGGACGATGGTAGAATCTGAACACAATACATGAGTCATTCCACGTCTTGTAAATTAGTTTCAAAGCAATTTCTCTTGGTGGGAGGATGATCTTGATCTCCACCGGATCATGAGGTCTAGACGAACTTGATTGTTGGTGATGTGTAGATGGACTCACAATATTGAGTGCCCTTTTGGAATTGTATTCCTCCAAAGTGGCATTCAGGTCAATAACTCCTTCCTTCTTGTTCTTCTCGAATATTTCAATGAACAAATCAGAGTTGAAGTCACTATCAATGGCCAGCTCAGGAAACAGAGCTTTCACCAGCGCTTCAGTGGTTTTGCTCTTGGATTGGACAGGTCTGGAAGTAAGAGGAGCATTTTGAACCGGAACAGAACTATGAACAGGAGCAGAAGTCGAAGTGGAAAGAGGAACAGAAGCCAAAGAGCCACTCTGACTAGCCAGCACATTATTATTAGTAGTACCAGCCTGTGGCACTGAGTCCTTTCTCTGCTTCTTTTGATTAGAAGTCGGTCTCAGGTGATTGTAACTGCACTCATAGGAATAAACCGTACAGTGAATACATGGCTGCTTCCCATCGCACTTCACTTTGCGCTTTCTGCATGTATCGCACGCACGCGATACTCGGATTCGCTTATTTGTTGGCTGGTTCTTTGTCTGAAGCTGCTGCAGTGGCGAGACATAGGTGGAGTCCTTTGAAACGATTTTTGGGGGCATCTTGTCTTTTATTGTTCTGCGTACTTGGAAGGGTGGACCGGTACTAATGAAACCCAGTGTATTCCTCGAGAAAACGCGCAAAGAAATACAAGTGTTGAGGTAACCACTATATTCCGTTGAGTTCAATAACCAGCACAGCAGCTCAATTCACCACAGTTTGCTCTTTGGGGCTCGATCTGTAGCGCTTATTAAATCTACCAGCTTCATGACCGGTTGATTTTAGTGCGATGGACATACACATCCGAACACCACCCTAAATATTAGGTAATGTATGAGTAAGATTTTAGTTCTCGAACCCGTTTTATAAATCCTCAGACTTCAGACTTCATGTCTCGTATGTAATGTTAGTTTGATTCGTTGAGTTATCAGTGGATTATTGATCTAGTCTTAGCTGTTCTGAGCGTTTACGAGTGTGAAAGCTTGATTGGACTACTAAAGCTAATTTTCGGTATAAGTGATCCAAAAATGCCACTGCCTGCACTTGAAGAAACCCTCCTTGGATCCATTCTGAATACTCTTCCCGAGGAAGTTTCACAGGTTCAGGAATCTCTCGAAGCTTTGACGGACAAGTACAGATCAGATCTTTACTCACAGCTATCAACTACTCTGGAGTTTCAAAAACACGTTGTAAGGAGCCATGAAAAGCTGTCCAAGAGATTCAAGAGAACGGTACGAAATTTGGAGATTTATGATAAGAACTACAAAGTTGATGCATTGACCACTTCGAAGGATTGGGAGGAAATTGAGGAATCAAGTAAAGAGGTGATGGGGAGATTGATGGGTATTGTGGATATACTGAAGTCGCAGAATAAGAACAACATCGATAGTGAAAAGTTTCCTCTGCTAAAGAGAGTCATACACGATGATTTTGAGGTGGTAGATTGGGAAGAAGCACAAGAGGAGGAAAATGAGGAAGTTGAAGAGAGGGCAGATGAAGAGGAAGGAGCTGACCAAACCATCAATGAAGATGACGAACAATTCAGAACAGCCTTGGAGATTCATGAAACAGACTCACATTCTGGTCAAGAGGTGAAGGAACATGAAAAAACCGACAGGCAGGAGCTTCAAATCGAGGCTGTGGAAGATGGTGATCAAAATGAGAATGAAGAGAAGGAGCTGGAGTCCTTGAATGAGGAGTTAGGCGGAGTGACTATAGATGATACAATTGATGATGATACACGGGAGGAACAAGTGAGTAGGGAAAATATACTAGAAAGTTTGGATAGTGATTATAGCAATGGACAGAGTACATCATCCCCCTTACCGATACCACAAAGCTCTTTATCACAATTGGTTTCACAACCATCAACAAGTGCCACGGATGGCTCAATTCGAACTAATGACACTGATGAATTGACATCCTTGGAGAGTGCCATCAACAAATACAAGACTAAAAAGCTACGATCATTCCCGCTACCCACTACGCCATCTTCTTCAAGTTCACTTCATTATGAAAGCTCAACTACAATCCAGGGGACACTGAGTCATAGTAGCTCAAAAAGCTTGAACGATTCCTTGAAAAAATTCATGTGATTAATCATATATATAGAGTCGTTACGATCATTCTAATGTAGCATTCTTTACACCATTCTCTACTGCCTTTTCTTCAATTTTTTCCTCTACTCTTTTCCCAATGGGCTCAAAGACTTTTTGCATTTTTGTATCGTCATACTCCGTCACGACTTTCTGACTCTCAACAACATCAACAAACGCTGGATCAATGGGCACTTTACCCAATAGTTCCAATCCCAATTCTCGACATAGCTTCTCACCACCTCCAGAGCTGAAAACGTCTGTACACTCATCACAGTACGGACATGTAAACCCACTCATATTCTCCACGATCCCTATTATATCAAAATTCACTTTCCCACAGAAATTAATCTCCTTCTTGACATCATTGACTGCAACTAATTGTGGAGTGGTCACTATTACTGCGCCATCGACGACTCTCAGCTCTTCAGCTAAAGCGATGTGCTCATCACCGGTACCCGGAGGTGTGTCAATAATCAGGTAGTCAAGCTCGCCCCAGTTTGTATCCCTCAAAAACTGCTGGACCATCCCAGTCTTTTTAGCACCTCTCCACACGATGGAATTCCCACGATCATTGAGTAAAAACCCAATACTCATCAATTTCAAATGTTCATTGATTTGCACTGGAAGCCATCCATTGGAAGACTGGTATACTTTGTTTTGCTCAACACCAAACATACGGGGAAGTGAAGGTCCCGTAAGATCGAGATCTAGGACGCCGACTTTATGGGTCTTGGATAATGATAATGCGATTTGTAATGTTACTGAGGATTTCCCAACGCCCCCCTTTCCGGACAAAACCAGAAGAGTGTGCTTGACTTTGGATAGAAATGGTGATTGTGCGTTATCTGCCATTGTTCTAAGCTGAGAGGCCACTTGAGTTTAAACAAGCTAAGTGAGATGGAAACATTGTATGGAAGTTTGAGATATAGCAGAGAAAGATTGAAGATTGTATTTTGAGTGGCCCTAACAGACACAAGCGAATGCGTTCTATAACCCGTCTTTTTTTTTTTTTTTTTTGCTCTTGCCTCATCTCATCTCTTCAACTTTTTGCACATAAATGTCTCGTTTCCAGACTACCAGAGATGGCTAAAAAGACGAAGAATGTACCGGTGAAGGCCCCAGTAGTGAAGAAACTTCCCAATTCACTGTACTACAAACATAGTGCCTCAAGCGCCAAGGCAAAAATCAATGTCGTACATCCCCAGATCATCACCATCGACAATTTCTACTCCAGAGAATTCTCGAATCAGCTGAGGACAGAGCTCAGTACTCTTCCGTTGATCACCACACCTTTAGTCAAGTCCAAGTATATGGCTGCTCGTGTCAATGGCAGAATCAATGTGGAAGATGTCCAAGCTGCAAAGAACCTATGGGAATACCTCAAGCCTATAATACTATCAGATCCCGAACTGTATCCGGAGTTCCAATCAGCTAAAGGATTGAATCCCAATATGAGAGTATATCGATATGGCAAAGGCCAGTATTTTGGGAAGCATGTTGATGAATCTGTTAGATTGGTACAGGGTGTAACGAAATGGACTCTCTTGTTATATTTGACAGGGTCTAAAGACGGGCTGAAGGGCGGAGAGACGATTTTCTATGATATTGGAGAGGTTGTTAGTGTGAAACCAGAGAAAGGAATGGTATGTCTCCATAAACATGGTGACGATTGTCTGGAGCACGAGGGGGGAGAGGTTGTGGACGGTGAAAAATGGATCTTGAGAAGTGACGTTGTCTTTTGAGATCAGCTGGAAAGCGACTGATCATTGAGCTGTGCTCAGCATCAGATACGGAAGTCAGGACCCGTGACTGTATGAATTGATTCTACAATTTTTACAACTACAAAGCTCTTATCTTGATGATCAGTTGACAATACAATGCTGAACTTTCCATGTTTTCCTCAAGAAAAAAACAACTATGATTACCAACCTCTCATTTCCACAAATTTATTATTTATATACGCCTAGTTGCCCCTAAAACAACGTAAAAAACGTAGAACTGACCTCGATTGCAACGAATTGTCACAAGCACATGCACAGTTGTGGCAGCGGCTTTGAGATTGTTTATCTCCGGGGTCTCGGGGCAGTGAAATTCCCACCCATAAATTTGCATTTATCTTCTCTCTATTTTCCTCACTTTCTTCCCATTCAGCATCCATTGATTCCTGAAAACACGTATTATGAGCATGAGATACAGATCAGACTCGAATCGTAGAGTCTCAGCACGCTCCTCCGCTGATGGGAGCAGCTATTCCTCTGAGACTAGTGGAAGAACAACTCCGGATATTGATGAAGCTATAAAACCAGAAACTCCTGAAGAATTGCCTTTCAACCTGGACAAGCTATCTGAAGAGCTCATTGGATTAGAATCTGTGGCTTCTAAGGAATTGACTACCTTAATGTATTTTATGGCCAGGGGAAGAAACGAATACCTGAAAGTGAAAGATAACAAATGTCCTAAACCATGGTATTATCCGATTGTTGAGAAGGGCCCTTTATCATACGGAGATGAGGTCAGCCCTATCAAGGTCCAGATAGACGCCAATCAAATCAAGTATGCCTTTCATAGAAGAGATAATGGCTCGCACCTGGGCTACAATGAGACTCCAAAGCTCTGGCTGAATGAACTACAAGAACAAAGTACAATTTTTACCGTGTTCGATTCTCATTTTGGACTAAGCGGTACCGGAACTATCATATCAAACCCATATGGCAGTCAGCCAATCGAATCGCTCATGTTGGTCGAAAAATATGAGTTACCACCAGCTTCAGGTAGAGTATCGAGTGTTTTTTTACCTCAGAACAGTACCAGCACGTTATCATTCAAGGATGTTTCAGAGATTTCAGATCGTGGTATGAATCTGGCTCTGGTCGAATTTTGTTTCAAACCATTTGTCTTCAAAGACCTCACTGAAGTGGCTCTCACTATCAATCATGACCTTCAAGATATAGGTGTTGATGTTGTTCAATTCAAAACTGTATCCCATTTCAAAAACAACTTCTCTTCGAACTCTGCCCATGCTTATTATGGATATAATTATACTTTCCAGAGTCATGGAAGTACTGACTTCTTGAAAGATACCTACGTCCCTGTAAAACTCTACTATCTTGTCAAAACCAAGAACTTTGACGGAATTAGAAAGATTCCTTTGTCTCTCCATGACGACAGCATTCATGCTACTATTTTGGCCCATACTGTTTGAGTCTTTGAATATGTATAGATACTGCTAGATGCAGAATTCCATTGGCTCTAAATATAGAAGAGCTTCATTTTATGCATCAAAGCAGTGTATAAATATGCTATAACTATAAGTATAAATCGTGCAATTTTTTTTGACATTACTCTAGATAACGCTGGAATTACGGCTGAAAGTTTGTGCCTCATTATGCAGTATAAGCCCTTTAGATTCACACCTGGGTTCCCTACGTTTACAGCGTTAACAGCACAAGCATAATTCGAGCCCAGTTACTGAATGAGGTTATTGATGCCTGGAATACTTGTGGCCTTGTGAAATCCCTGTATTATATTGCGCCTTTCTTCATCAATTCAAAGAAGGCGACTTCAGTTTCAGAGCCCTAACTCCTAAAGGTAGTAGAAACCATGTGCATCTAGAGAAGTGCCTACATTTTTACTTGATTCTATGTTGTTGACTTTTTTTGTAGGGGCCCCTGAAACCAATTGAAGAGCTGGCCAACGAGAAGGGCTAGATTATACGCACCTATTTTCCTTTTTAGGACACGCTGTGCATTAATCCACCTGACTAAACCTGTTCCATAATAGGCCCTAAAGCAGCCACTGAGCTTAAAGATTCCTTAATCCCTCAGATAATATATTTAAATACGAGAGAAGTTCTTCCTTCCTCAAAACCAAATATAGTTTTGAAAGAGTACCCACCATTCTAAGATGGACTATTTTCGCTCACGCTCTGCTGCTACTACTGCTTCAAGCTCTTCTGTTACCTCTTGCGAGGGTAGTGGCATGACAACTCCAACTGCAGAGTTGTCAAGACAAGGAACCACTACTGAAAATATAGAGCCAAAGGAACGCCCATATGACTTAATGAAACTGCAAAGTGACATTTGCTCGGCACCATTACCAGCCAATATGACCGAAGTGATAGATATTTGTACATTGATGTGTTCAATGGCGAGAGCAAGAAATGATTATTTGAAGGTCAAGGATTTAAAATATCACAAGCCCTTGGTATATCCATCAATGAACTGCTGGCCTTCTAGTCCCTTAAACAATCTCACCTCTGCCGTTAGCAAAGTTCTCTTTGCCAAAGATGGTGTCAAGACAGCGGATATCCAAAAGTCATTTAAAGAGGAAACATTTAAGCTTGTGGCCCTAAATGAAGATGCGGTCATTTTTAATATATTCGATCTTAGTGGAAAAGATCCAAAGAGCGGCGCAAATTCTGGTAGCTATGAGACCAGGGAAGATTACAGAGCAAGAAAATTGACGTTAGCGCGCCTTCAATTAGCAAACTTTATTACCATTCTTTTTAAAGATGTATCTGAGATCTCATATCGAGGAATGCATTTAGCACTACTGAAGGTAGACTTTGAAGAGTATGCTTTTGGTGGTTATTTTGAGATTGATAAAGCTATAAAAGAGCACCTTGATAAATTAGACTTTACTATTATCAAATATTGTCATATCAAAAGCGCTGTCGGAACTACAAGCAACACAAATGATTGCAAAAACCAACCAGTTATCTACCTAGTGAGATCCAAGGACTTTGATGGTATAAGCAAAATTCCTTTTACAGTCTTAGATGGTCTAATTCGCTTCACAGTCATAGCTAATACTGACCAATGAATCACAGAGAGATATATTCATATACCCTTTTCCTTTTTCTCTATTTAGTTCTTCTGTTTTTTAACCCATTTGTAAATTTAACCTTTAACCCCTGAAAATACTACCTGCCTCTTTAGGAAGTTCTCCTTCTTAACACAATAATTTTCCGGCTACACCTGCCTATCCCAGTAATTTTCCGCACGCATGAAAATCAAATCAAAACTGCTCTCTACTCTCTACTCAACACTCCACACAACACAACTACCTAAAAACAACTCTACCTATTGTAATTTCAAAGTTCATAACCCATATCCTACACTACCTCATATCTCATAACCAAACAGCAGACCAACTCTAATAACAATGACACTCAAATCCAACCTGACTCTCCGGCTTGACGAAAACCTTTGACCTGGCTGCTCAATTTTTGCCTTTTTAGCTCTACATACTTGCTTAATCCACTAGCCAATCATGTCGTCTCAATGAGCCCATATTCTTACAACTCACAATCACGTTACTCAATAACAAAGAGGGCGGGGACTAAGCGGCCAGTCCCATTCCACCTCTTGATTTCTTATGTGCCAGCATGAACATTTAGAAAAACTTTCCTTTGAAAATCAGGGGCTGTTTTAAAACACATCTGCTTTCCCTTCACTTCCGTTATATCTTTAAGCCTTGATCACTATCAGTGTAACCTTAGCCTAAGTAAGTGGTAAGCTGGCTTTTACTTTTCTCAAAGAGTGATAGTATCAATGAGTTGACATGAGCGCATAATCAAACCTGCTTCTAAGATAAACTCCTTGACCTATCCTTAAAATTTCTTCACCTTTGCTCAAGCTTTCCTCTTTGAGTCTTCTCGAGTTAGCACTCTTTACCTTTCCCTTTTGAACTTTCCTTACTATCCTGCTACCGTTACCCCTTTTTGTTTCTGTCTTTCCAAGTGCATTATCTTCTACAGAACCTGACACCCTTCACATATCTGCACAGGCTTTTCAATGAATCATCTCCCATCAGTGTGTGAGTATAGACCCTTTTTCTCCCAGCAATCACTGTTCTTTTATAGCTCGAACTTGACATGAGTTTCTTCATTTATTGATCTAAGATCTTCTTGACACCTTGGCCGCCCAGCAGAAAATGCTGATTGTGTACTGTTCACGCCTGAACAATCAATAGCAGGCTAATCTTTCAATCCTCTTCCCATCGAACAGACTCACATCCAAGCTTGGTAGAACATGCGAACCAACTACATCACTCAACAGTCAGGTCCCTAAATCAGCTACTTCCCAAGGCACCCACTGCTATACTTCTGACTATACTGCGGCTTTAACCTCTATACATAACACCTATTCCTACAACCACTACAACTCCTTCGACTACAACTAATACAATCAGCACAGTGTATCGCTAATCCAAGTGAGACATGATTTCTTTTTTCAGACAATTGGGAACCATGAAATCAATCACATCATGATACTCAAGTAGTTGCTGACTATTTTCATGGATTATAATACCATCAGAGGATCTGTAGACTGTCAATATTGATAAACGAAGCCTCCACTAACATCAAAAATCTGTAACGCTTTTCAAAATAAAGCTTCGTCTGACCATACAGCTCATATGGTTCAATCTCAAAAACTCAACTACTAACCAACTCTATGAGAAAACTAACAAGTCAATATCAACTTTTTTCTTACACAGATCCAATCCACTATAACGTATATCCATCATCATTAGTGTGACTATAACCAATTCCGATACGTTAACCCGACCGTAACACAAGGAATGCGAGCTTTCCTTGTAATATCTTTATATTCACACCTGAGTTCCCTAGGTTTACAGCGATAACAGCACAAGCATAATTCGAGCCCTGTGACCGAATAAGGTTATTGATGCCTGGAATACTTGTGGCCTTGAAATCCCAATTTTAGATTGCGCCCAGCAGGATTTCTTCATCAATTCAAAGACGGAGACTCGAGTTTCAGCGTTCTAACTTCTGAAGGTAGTAGAAACAAAGTGCATCTAGAGAAGTACCTGTAGTTATATTTGATTCTATGTTGTTGAGTTTTTTTATAGAAGCCCCTGAAACCAATTGAAGAACTGGCCAGCGGGAAGGGCTAGATTGTACGATGTCGACGATCCCAAGCATGCAACAGAGCTTATGATAAATAAAGTTATTTGTTACTCAACCTCCGCCAGTGTCCTTATCATTGACTAAAGCAGCCACTGAGCTTAAAGATTCCTTAATCCCTCAGAAAATATATATAAATACGAGAGAAGTTCTTCCTTCCTCAAAACCAAATATGGTTTTATAAGAGTACCCACCATTCTAAGATGGATTATTTTTGCTCACGCGCTGCTGCTACTGCATCCAGCTCTTCTGTTACCTCTTGCGAGGGTAGTGGCATGACAACTCCAACTGCAGAATTGTCAAGACAAGGAACCGCTACCGCAAATATAGAGCCAAAGGAACGCCCATGTGACTTGAAGAAACTGCATAGTGACATATCCTCGGCACCATTACCAGCCAATATGACCGAAGTGAGAGATATTTGTACATTGATGTGTTCAATGGCGAGAGCAAGAAATGATTATTTGAAGGTCAAGGATCTAAAATATCACAAGCCCTTGGTCTATCCATCAATGAGTACTTCTAGTTCCTTAGATCTCACCTCTGCCGTTAGCAAAGTGCCCTTGGTCTATCCATCAATGAGTTCTTATTCCTTAAATCTCACCTCTGCCGTTAGCAAAGTGCTCTTCGCCAAAGAAGGTGTCAAGACAACGGATATCCAAAAGTCATTTAAAGAGGAAAATTTAAAGCTTGTGGCCCTAAATGAATATGCGGTCATTTTCAATATATTCGATTTTAGTGAAAAAGACCCAAAGAGCGCAGTAATTTCTGATAGCTATGGCGGCTATAGTTCCCATAAAACCAACGAGCCCTATGAAACCAGGGAAGAGTACAGAGCAAGAATATTAATGTCAGCGCGCCTTCAATTAACAAACTCTATTACCATTTGTTTTGAAGATGTATCTGAGATCTCATATCGAGGAATGCATTTATTACTACTGAAGGTAGACTTTGAAGAGTATGCTTTTGGCGGTTATTTTGAGATTGATAAAGCTATAAAAGAGCACATTAATAAGTTAGAGCTTATTACTATCAAATATTGTCATATCAAAAAGATACCTGCAAGCAACACAAATAAATGCGAAGAACAAGCATTTCTCCACCTAGTGAGATCCGAGGACTTTGATGGTATAAGCAAAATTCCTTTTACTGTCCAAGATGGTCTCATTCGCTTCACAATCATAGCTCATACTGACCAATGAGTCACAGAGAAATATATACCCTTTTCCTTTTTCTTTATTTAGTTCTTCTGTTTTTTAACCCATTTGTAGATTTAACCCCTGAAAATACTAGTAGAGCTTCCCGCGCGCGCCTTACATAATCAAACCGCCTATATCCGGCCACCGATTGAGGAACTGAGCACTATACAAAATGTCAAATAAATATACACCTGTGAAATCAATTGAAAGCCCATTAATAAACTATATTGAAGATGATTATTTCTACCCCGAGAGTTGCTCAACTGGATTCAGCTCTGCTGGATACCGAGCTCTCTTCGAATCTGTTAAATCAGCTCGTTTCAACAGCGACAAACGGTGCTAGCAACTACAAGACCGAATTGACTTTACTGTTAAAACTTGTGCTTTATAAACTGACACTATGGGATAAAAACCAGAGTTATGGAATGTTTTTGATGAATCTAAAGTATGCAAACCTACAGAAGTTGAAGAAAGCTGTGTTTTTTGCCTGGATTGTATTTGGTGATTATGCCAAAGACAAGATAAGCGAGCGAGTTTATGACGACGCCGATGAGGAAGAAGAGACTGATAAGATAAAGAGATTGAAGTCGCTCTGGAAAGGTTTAGAAAAGTGTGTTAAAGTGGGCGAGCTTGTGAATTTTCTTGTTTTTTTGGTGCAGGGTAAATATCCAACTTTGGTGATGAGACTTTTGAAGATTAAGATCAGTGTTAACTCACTAGAGGTCGCCAAAGCCAGCAAGGGTGATGTGTCATATGAATTCCAAAACAGACAACTAGTATGGAACACTTTTCTGGAATTCATTTTGTTCATTCTGCCGATGTTTCAAAATACTGGGCTAAACAAGATATTTGGAAGACTACTTACAAGACCTAGTAAAGTCATTGATAAGCTGGAATACAAACATCTGAAAGAGAGGGAATGTGCCATTTGTTTTGAGAATGGTAAAAAGCAGAGAATTACAAATGGATATCAAGCAAGTTGTGGATGTAAATATTGTTATGTGTGCTTAGTGACCAAACTAGAAAATTGTAAGATGACTGGTGAAACATGGGAGTGTTTGAAGTGTGGATTACCCGTGGAGTATGGCGTGCCATTCGATGATGTGGACAAGAGTGCTATAACGATCAGTTTAGAAGATGATCAAATTGATGAGAACGAGACAGGGGAAACGAGTGAAGCTAAAGAGAAAGAGAACGAGGAAGATGAATTCGAAGATGAAGACGGAGAAGAGATGTATGACGACGAGAAGCCTAAGGAAGAAGAAGAGTTTGAACATGACGAGTTTGACGAAGAATACGAAGAAGGAGAAGAGGAGTTGGAAGAGGAGGAAGACATGGATGAAGACCTATGACTTTATTATTATTCTATTTGATGAGCATGACCTAAGATTTAAAGTCCTGTAGTGTAAATATAAATAAATAGAGTGTTGCATATATAAATAAAAGGGAGGACACAGACTAAACGTTCAGATCTTGTGGATGATGGGTTTCAACCATTTGTGCTAGGATCTCAGCTTTATCATTACCAAGTTCATCCTTGAACCCTCTTACGATCATCTTTGCATCGTCTTTAGGTCTGTTCTGGTCTAATTTGAACTTTCCCTCCATCTTGTCGACTATAACTTCAAGACCAACGATACCTTTCATAAGAGCACTGAGATAACCTTCTGGTGCTTCTTCAACTTTCCATTTTTTCGCAATCAATTTCTCATCTGGTCTTTTACCCTCTTGAGCGTCAGTGAGTTTGTTCAACATGTCCAACAACCATTCCTTATCATCCTTTATGATCTTAACGGATCCATGAACGTGAACCGTGGCATAGTCCCAAGTAGACACAATTTTATGATCAATTTTTTTACGTTCATACCACGAAGCAGAGATGTAGGAGTCCACGGATCTAAACACGATCACACACTTGCCTGAGCTTTCAAGTTGTTTTACCTGATCGTTGTCTCTTGCGATATGTGCAATGAGTCTCAGTTTCCCATCATCAGACTCACCATCGATAATGAAGGGGACGTGAGAGACTTCGAACGAGGCGTCTGTGGACAGGTACGATGACTGTGCAGAGATGAGCACTCCCAATGGGTAGTCTTCAATTAGCTTATACTGAGCTTCTTTGTCTTCCTTGTTGAATGCCTTTGGCGTGTATAGTACCATTTCCAGTGTTGAGTTTGATACTTACCGATTGCTTCTCATTATCTTCAAAGGAACTACGTCTTTTATGTACCATCAAACCATCAGACACCATTGAGAATTAAGGATTTCACCAATGATAACATGACTATTATCCTTACTAATATGGCCTATAAAATTATCTGATAATGGACCCTCTGCCAATAGCGTCGTACTAAAAGGGCATTTGGAAACGGCTGTCGTCGCATTGTTCTGTATCGGGCAATAGTAGAGATAAAGAAAAATGATAGGAGACATTGACGGATAATCTCATTTTCTAGGGCTACTATTAGTAGGCCAGAAGTGGCCTATATGAAGTCTCGGAATGGTGTCATGGCAAGCGGTTGATGGTCTTGGTCAATAGATAAGACATATCAGGTTTCAAAGCCCTATGTGGTCACATGCTATCAGGTGATTTCAATAAACCAAGCACATCCAGACACCAGTGTATAGACTCTTATCGGGTTATCGGGGCTCTTTTCATATGACATCAAGCAGTCTTTTCTGTTCCCCTTTCGTGTATTACCTATGTGCTATGGGTAATTATACTAGCTAGCTACTAGATTATAGATTCGTTTGTAGAGCCTTGCGTTGGCATAGATTTTCTATGAGGACTTGGAACAAAGGGCAAACAAGGTGATCCTCCATAACTACGAAGACTGTTCTGTTTGATAAGATGGTTTCACTAGCATCCCTAGCTATAACTTTATACATAGGCTGATAAACTATTATATCAATTCTGAATCAAATTTTTAGACAAGCTTATATCTAAGTGCGCATATCAACCTGCAAAAGTCATCATAATTATGGCCCCTTGTTGAATGATTGTAAAGGAGGCAAGTATTTCATTTCTTTATATTCTGACGATATCCTTAGCTTCACCCTTAAGATCAATTGACTTATTGTTATCCATCCATAATGCTGTCCGCTATGCAAAACTACATTAGCAATAGCGAACACACTACCCCTTACGACAGCTGCTTAAGTTCTGATGAGACTGAAACGCAGAGTGAAGAGAGTTCTGATACTGAAAACATTCCTTCTTCCTCGCACTCGAGCGAATATCTCATGTCTTCTGAGAGAGAGCGCTCCTATACAGTTTCTAGCACACCTTTCTTGAGACAAGACAGCATGAGTACAACTAATAGTGCAATCGGCCAGTTATCTTCTTTACTCTCTAGGGCATCTATTGAGCCACGAGTGCTCAGCAGTACCGATGGTAGTAGTTGTGTTACTCCAATTGCTTCTCCCCCACGATACACAATTGATGAGAATCTGTCCATGACTCTTGAGCAGCTCATAGCTTTCTGTAGGTCTACAAGAGCTCAGAAGAAGACCACATATGAAAAGATCAATACTTTGGTGGATCTCAATTTGGACAAGATCGAGAAAGATCCAGCTGGCTGGGGACTCAAGTTTGTCTCCTTGTGTGTTTGTGCCGCATTTGGTGGGAGAAAGGGAATTTCCCGTTATAATAAGGATGAGATTCCACAGCTGGCTATCACGTCTATTCAAAAAGAAATTGTCGGAGGGCTGAACACAAAAGGAGGTCTGAACGCTGCTCATTTATGCTACACAGGACATGTATTCCTGCACTTTTGGAAGACTGATGAGGGAAGAACCGCAATAATCAAAAGGTTTGGAGCTCGTATAGTTGCTGTAATCGGTTCTACAGAAAGAAGAGTAAGAAAAGAGATTGGTGGAGATGATTTATGGAGTGAAAAACCAGTTGAAGTGAGTTCAGTACATAAAGAATTGATCATTGCAGAGATTGAGAAGAAATTCACCAAGGATGAAGAACAACTGGAGTCCATTATTAGAAAGTTTGGCGTTGAGATCTGAGGAGGTGATAGAAACATCACAAGTTTTATTTTTTTGTTACGACGTTTATACTTATTTATGATTCATTTGTTGACGATGGAAGATGTATCAATTCGTGAGCTCTGAAATAAACTATCAATTTTGATTAGGGAGTCTTGGGCCGATCTCAGGCTCCCTTTGTTTACGTTTATACTCTTCAAGCTCCTCTTTGGTAGCTTGACTATTTTGCTTAACGTAATCCACACTTGATTGATAACCATCCCAAGCTACTTTTTGTCTTTTATTATCATTACCATTCCTTGGTTTGAACAAATTTCGTAAGTTCTTCACCACATCCTCTGGATTCAACTCTGTGTTATTTTGGATCTTAGCTTCATAATTAGCCTTTTCTTCTTTATATTTAGGATCCCTCAACAGGATCTGGATATGCTTTTCGAAATTTGACTCTGGAATCATCTTTCCCGTGAGTGGACACTCGATCATCCTCTCTTTTTTGGTTTGCTTTAGTCTTGTAGCACCATATTCTCTAATCTTCATCCCTTTATTCTTCTCTTTGTTTTCATCTCTATCCACAACCGTGACTTCTTTACTCTTGGACTCCAATGATCTCAGTTGCAATTGCTCAATAGTCATTGGTGGTTCCAGCTCTGCAATCTTATCAACATCCGTGAACTCAATGGACTCCACTATTACAAAGTCATTCCAGTTTATGCTTGCAAACTTCAGTTTTGCCTCCTCTTCAGTTTTCTTCTTCTCCTCGCCTTGCTTCTTTTGATGTTCTTGCCACTTAGCACGCTTATATGCTCTTTGTAACATTGCCTCGGCTGAGAGTGGTGTGATCTCCTCATTAAGTATCTTCTTGTACTGGTTCAGATATTTTAAAAAAAGTGGATATAACGAATGGTCATCCGAAAGGAAGGCAAATTGTAACGCCTGGTCTTTGTATTTGTTCCTTATAGCCAAGAGATAGTCGTCCCCATTTTTGGCAATAAAAAGGGCAGTCAACTTGATTGTCTCAAGATCTTTGGCTGTTATCACTGGGAAATCTTCAATCAAGAAGTCTAGCGGCTCCACTTCTTCAACTTTCAGACCATCTTTTTGATCTGTGTCTTCTTCGTCATCTCGCAAATCATCCCCATTATCCTCCATGTTCTCCAGAATGTATTTATAGTAGGCATTGTAGACATCACTCTCCGCTAGAAAGGAAAACTTGGAGGCATCTTGACGTTCTTTGATTCTCTTCTCGAAGTCTGCACCATTTCTCTTGACGTATTGTGCTGTTTTCAGCACCATCGACTTGATTGAAGGAGGCGGAATGATAACATCTTCAGGTATCTCCATCTTGAACTCTGGCTTGTCTATTGAACTCCAAGTAGAATAATTTTGTGATTACTGAAGAAAGATGTCTATAGATTTTTCCGATCGTTCTTTTTCAGAAACTTCCCAAACAGGTAATTGCCGTTTCGGGACTTGGCACATAAAGGAGTGTGAAAATTCGAGGAGAATTTAACTGTTGATCTTCTTTCACGACCCATAATTGAAAGAAAAGCTCCTGGAGAGGAAGAGAGAAGGGCACGACGATGATACTGGTGCGTGTGCTCTACTCGATGCTCTGCTTTGCGCTGGTAATGGCAAAGAAACCAGTCACAAAACACCAATGTTTCCCTTTGGCAGCAGGTTCAAGCATTGAAGTGTCCACGAATAGACCACATTCTGTGTTGATTTTTTACCTGGACGAAGCCAAGTTCACAAATATCCCAGTACCGTTAATTCCGTTTGGCTCATTTGATGCGTATTATGCTGTTGATTTTGTGCGGTCGATGCTTTGGATCCCAGGTCTAATACACCATGTCAATCCACAAGACGTGCAAATTTTCAGAACGTGTGGACCTGAAGAGATTGAGGGTCATGTCTGTGACGATGATGGTGTATGGGTCATAAGAATGGAGGTTGACTTAAATCAGCCGTCTTTCAACCAGCTGGTCGATGCTGAGGAGAAGTTCGACATCGATTTTGACCCAGGTGTATGGTGTATATACTATGAAGAATTTGGTGAGTCAGAAGTGGAGAATCCACACTTCCACATCAAGATCACACAACCTTTTGGACATGCAAATGCTTGGGAGTTTTTCAAGCTCGAGTTTTTGAAGTGGAATGTGATGCTGAATGCATTTTTAATGATTATTGTTTTCCTCAAATGGAGATTGAAAGACCATGAGATCTATATGCTTTTGAGGCAGAGCGTGATTCTCATGGTGGCATACCAGTCAAGTCGCTACATACATTTATATCTGTTGAATGAGGGATCATACGGCAGATTGTCCTTTTTGTTACAAGTTATCCTCAACTGTGCATTATATTATAAAGCTTACAAAGTGAGCACCTACTCCACACATAGGTATGAAAAGTTCCAGTTCCCACTATTCATGATATTGGTGGTGCTGAAGAACATATTCGTACCAGTTCAGTTGCTTCTAGAAGTTGCGTTGTGGTACCTTTTGAGTGAGAGCATTAGAGTACAATTGAAAACCGAGAGCAAGATCCCTTCCATACTACAGAAATCATACCAATCGTTCCCTAATTTATTCAAATACATATTCATATCGTTATATGGATTGAAAATGGTGGCTGAAGTGTTCTCTCCCTTGAAAATACTTTTCACATATGAGCATGGTTACAAAACTTACTTTGAGAAGTTCTGTATTGTTCTTGCTGAACAGGAAGCTGATTACTTATTTTCAGGAACAGTTTCACGAATTGTGGTCTTGTATGATGAATGGTGGTTTACTGCTGTTCTACTCGGACTAATGACTTTATGGTGATTATAGAGCATAACAAAAATGTACAATGGGCATACCTTAGAATCTTGCATGGTTTTTTTTCATATATTGTAAATTATAGGATTATCTCTTTGAAGTCATAGAAGAAGCAAGATCATTATATTTAAACCTGGAAAGGCTTTTAACAAGAAACGCCAGCATCACTTGGAATACCTGAACAGGATTTGGAGTCTTCACCACCAGTGATATCAATGTTTGAGAAAGACCAGTCAGAAGCACCTGCAACCAAGATGTAAATTGGTTGAGCATCGTCTTCAACAGACCCAGTGACACCATCGATGGTCAAGTCGGTGATTGGAACACCGTCGGTAGCAGTACCAGTTGGGGATCCATTTTCATAATCGCCTTCGATGACAATACCATAATCAGTGATTCCACTTAATGTGATGTCGCTGTACTTGACATTGGTAACACTACCGGTAGCATCATAGACGGTTTTGATTCTGATACCGTTTGCAGAATCAGTGACAGTACACCCAGAAACAGTCACAGTGTCGACAGTGTTATCAGATCTTCCACCAACAGAACCAATGGAGATACCATGACCACCTGAACATTGATTGTTCAAAAATTGGATATCAGTACCAGAGTTGACAGCCAAACAATCGTCTTGGTTGTAAACAACACAGTTTTGGATGACAATACTTGAAGAAGAACCCACATCAAAGGCATCAGTGTTATGACCTTCATCAGCGCCATCGGAATTATCAAGCGTAAGGCCATCAAGAGTCAAGTTTTCAGAATTGTTGATAGAGAAACATTGGACTGGGTAGTTTTGAATGTTCAAGTTTTCAATTAAAGAGGTATCAGTCATCTTGTGGGCATAGAAGAATTTTGGCTTGGTCTTACCACCGTTGGAACCTTCACCATCCCACCAAGCAGCACCATTACCATCAATGACATGACCGGAAGCACCAGTGACAGTAATGCCAGAACCAGAAACAGAAATCAATGGACCTTCCCATTCTTCATATTCGAAAGTGGTTGTACCTTTGAAAGTGACAGTGGTACCATCTTGCAAATCTGTCAAGTCTAGAGTTTCACCAGCTGGGACAGTAACTGCATCAACAACAATAGATGTACAGTCGGACTTGATGGTGTCAATATCATCAAAGTTGTCAGTGGTGATGGTACAGGTTGATCTTTTGGCTAATTCAGGGACTGGATTAGCAGAGGAGAATTGAGTGAAAGCGATGAAGGCCAAGACAGCGGAGCGAGAGAATTGCATGTTGTAATACTTGTTGATATACTAACTTGATGGTGGAGTGACATATTTCTGTGAATTAAGGGGGAACATGGCTTCTTTTTATATGTGAAAAGGGGGAAACTTCATACCAGTCATCACGCTCAATCCTATGTGACACTGTTCAGCTAGCACTACGATTGGTGAGGTCCAAGCGAGAACGTTTCACGGTTACACCGTTATGTTACACCCTGCATAGTGCATATGGACTACAACTTCAATCAAGATTTCCTACTGAAACAGTACAGACTTTCACCTTTATTGTACTGGTTGTGCTTGCTCTTTATGTTCTGGCCAGGAACACGAAAAACCTATTATTGTAAACGGAAGCTGCCTGAGAACTATCTGGTGCATAGTAGTCGAGCCTAAATAATGGTGAGGTGCGCCCGAGAAGGCCGTTTGTATGGGTTTTTAGATCTTGTGCGGACCTGCATACACAATTTCACGAGATCTGCATTGAGAACGTTGTAGAGCCAACTTCTAGCTACGTCCCAGAGATCGTTCTGACTCTTCTAAGCCTACTGAAGGGGCACAAAACAATGGGAATCTACAGTGGTACGATCTCAGTGACATTTTGTGGAGCCCGTAAGCCTATTGTTTTTGTACCTCGCTTAGAGAGAATGTGTCAAGAGAGTTTTTAGGGGAAGTCGTTTTCTTCTGGGCAGGTAAAATTTGTAGGTAAAGAAATTTATAGGCAAATCATCACCGGCATAAAAATATAGGCATCCGAAAGAGAATAAATTCTAGTGCTCAATATCATTTGTGCTTGACTAAGAGATGCTGCTTTATTACACAGAGATTCTAAACAGAATAAGGAGCGTTTCTGTTTTTGTGGAGGATTCAGAGGGTGTTTCACTGCCCAATTTGTCGAGTTGTTCAATCCAGGACAAAACATTACAATTACACTTCACCAATGATGAGGTGCTAGCCATTTTACTTCCCGAGAACACACCCGATCTTTCAGATGCAGACCTGCAAGCCTGTATTACTCTGAGGACTGGCTCGCTATCCATTAGGCTCCCATTAGAGGAGATTCATCACAATAGAGCCTCGAATTTCCTGATGGATCTGTCCACTAGTTATAAATGGAGTGCTAAATATTTAACTAGTCTAAAGAACTTTTCATTCAATTGTTTGGGATGCAATGAGGTACTGATAGATTCATCTTCTGTTTCCAAAGTAAATGAGATGCCTTCTGAATTATGGGTGGAGATGATGGATTTCTGGCATTGTCATAAACCAAACGACGAGAACGGCTCTGATACCGGATTCAAGGAGAGGTACTCTAGTATAAGGCCTCAAAGTAAAAGCTTGATTACAGCATCTTACTATTTGGGACTAAACAGTGGTGATTTCGAAAAGATCAACGATGATAAAGTGTGTTGCACTTCTTGTCAAAATCTATTGGGAGAAAAATCTGGCTCGCAGTTGGACAAGCTCTATAACTGGGCACTCTCACTGAAACATGATAATACTGTTGAGCTGTTTAAAGCTTACTATTTCACATATACATGTCTCTTGGACAATGTCAACAGTAATGCAACAAGAGTGATAGAGCTCACCGATGGAGCACTGAAAGTGTTGATCTGGGTCTTTAATGTCGGTATAGACTACAATGTGTTTGGTAATAGTGGAAAAGGTGCCATCAAGCTGTACTATACCACGGATGTGGAGTCCATTGAACAAGAACGCAAGGAAAGAGGTGAAATTGAAGTTGTAGAAGTCCCTACGATCGTATTGCAGAGCACTATCAAGGAACTGCAGAGAGTAAATGCTCTTCTTCCAAAATCACTAAGAACTATGGGAAAGCATTGGCAACTTGGGCATCTGACCTTGGATTGAGAGTGGGACTACATATGTATGATATTTGAGTATGTATTATGTGCCAATATTTAGCGTGTCATTATAATCAGACCCCGCCTATTTCCGCACGAAACTGTAGACATTCAAAACATCACCGAAAGCGAATAATATGAGTCAAACCACTAGACGGAATCACACGCCACACCACACAAAATGACGTCTATGCGGTCCAATGTGCTCACTCTACGGACCGTGAAGCGTGGGAGCGACAATGTGCTCACCATTGAGAGTGACAGCCCATTGGCGGAGAGTCCGCTGAGGCGCCAACAGAATGACGAGCTTCCCAGAGACGAGATAAAGGTCGAGATTGATGAGCCTATTGCACTGACTGCCGGGTTTCATGATACACGTGTTTCAGAGGAGACGGTACTGGTGGATATATCCCAGATTCCAGGTGCTACAGAGGGCGATATTGCTGAATTGGAAGTAAACGGAAAGAGACTGTTGTTCGTGGTACGAGATGGTGTAAGGAATGCCAAATTGAATCAGATTTCTGTTATGAGTGGCGCGTTGCAGAACTTACTGAACTTGAACTCTCGAAGCCCTGTGGTGGTGAAGCTGAAGGAGAAGAAAGAAGTCGAAGCAGATATGGTAGAGATCTTGATCAAGGATATCTATTTATCAAGAGGTGATATCTGGATGTGGTCTTCGTCTTTGATGAACAAATGTGTGTACAAGTCACAGCGGCTAACTTTCTTGGAAACAATTAGAGGGAATATCAGTGCTATTTACAAGGATGGGAAGAAGAAATTTTCTGGGTATGTTGGTGAGAAGACAAAATTCGTGTTCAGATCTGAGTCTGCTAGGCTTGTGTTCCTGATTCAAATCACAGAAGAAATGTATCACTTTCAAGAGGATGGCGAAGTTATGTTTCACAGAATCGTCAACTCTTTGTTTCCGAAGATTTTTAAAAGATGGAGGGACGTTGGAACTCATCATCTGATCACAATCGTCTTTGCTGCGAATGTTGAAGTCAAAGAGGAAGACCTGAAGGAAGGACAAAGGCCCAAGAAGACCAAGGATTACTACAGGGTTGTGGTGGATCAAGTTAATATTGTCCACTGGAATGAGATTATGATTTCCTTACGTTATGAGTTTGCAAATTTCAGGAAAGACATCATCTTAGGAAATGAGAAGTTCCTATCGACGATAAAGTCTGATATCTTAAATACAATCAACCTAGCATCGACCCTCGTGGTTGACAGATTTAGAGATCCCGATCTAAGACATACAACAAATCACTTTATCATTATCAGTGCTGGTAACGGTCTTTTCGATGTTGAGTATGACGACCTACTAGACTGCGGAAAAAGATTACTGAACTCTGAACTCTCTGTGGATATCATATGTCTGGCCCAACCACCATTACACATCTCACCTTTATTCAGATATAGAGATCATAACGGTACGCTACATCACTGTGTCCCTGGCTGGATTGATGTTTCGTATTGGAGTGAAGCCGTTTTCAGACATAGTCAGTGGTTACCAAGATGTAAGATCTATGAGTTACAGATGATGGGGATCATGGAGAATGATATCAACGATGTTACTATGGAACATCTGAGACCTTCTTCGGAACATGGGACAATTACCGAAGTGATGGATGATTATGATAAATCTATATTCAATGATTTCAAACCGAAAAAGAAAACAAGTACTGCATTGATGTCACCATGGAAGATTTCGTCGCATTCCACTATATCAAAAGCTGAACCTGTGACTAATGTATCTCCAATTTTCAGTATATCCAAAAAGGCAATCAGTTCCTTACAACTACTGAAAGACCCAAACTCTATTATCAACGCTGACGATAAAGATTTTGAAGAAGCAATTCTCTCTGATTCCAAATTATACTCTTCCAATACTGTTAGACTTCCACTGCCTTCAAAACCAAATCATCATCACCATGCCTCGACAAACCGTCGAATCTTTTCCACTCCTCCAAGAATAAAGCCTACTGTACCCAAATTGATTTCATCAGAGGACACGTTGAAGTCAGTGATGTGGACTGAAATTGACAATCCTTCGAGGCAATTGTCATCAGACTTACTCAAAAATCTCAGCGTGGGGAAATGGCAGGATGTTTTCCCTAAATTCGTCAAGAGGAGATCAGTCAAATGGAGATCTTTGTCAACACCATCTGAATTACCTGTGACTACACAAATTTTCCCTACTGTTTCTGATTTTGAGAATAACTTCAGCTTTCAGACCTATACAATTACCCTCAGTACCGAACTGGAACGATTCATGAATGGGAATGATTTGATGAGAGAGATGATTTTTTTGAGATTGATGCTTGGATTCCAAATCTGTTATGGAGAAAATGTAGAGAAAGTGGAGTCTGATGATGGGCTATTGTTGAAGTACTTACCAATGAACACTAGTTTGATTGGCTCGAAGATCTACTTGTCATTAGATGAAGAAATCCACAGAATATTTTATGACTATGATGGAACGGTCAACGTTCAAAGATACAATCGTACCAAGACTCAAGATATGTTTAAAAACAAATTCAATAGAGTCATGATCAAGACAAGATATCAGACACATTATCACCCCTATGATCCTGATCCAATGGTTGTTAAACCACGAAGTTTCAGATGGAATAATTTTGATCAGTTATTGGCGGGATATGAAGATGATGATGATGAAACTAGTACTGAAGATTCAAGGAAAGATCTCTATAGGGTGAAGTTTGTGCTCTTGCCCAATGAGATACCGAAAAGCACGTATTTGACATCTAATGATAAACAAGACATTTTATCACCAGAGGAGACAAGAGTGGAAGGATTACGTCGTTTGATCAATCTATTACATCGTGGATCAATTGAGAAAAAGGGTAAAGATGAGATTTTCCCAGAGATTAATTTCTATACTGGTGACTTGATTGCTTTCTTGAAAGAACAGAAGGACTTGAATTCTAGTGCTGAATCAACATCAGCATCTTTGAATAAGGATGCTTCTATTGGTGAGGTTTCAAAATTATTACAAGGACCTAACGGTATCAAATTGATCGATAGAAGATGGCATTGGAAAGTACACAAAAAGTGTTTCAGAGGGTTGGAATTGGTTAACTGGTTGATTGATAATTTCAACGATATCAATACAAGAGAAGATGCCTCTAATTTTGGTAATCAGTTGATGGAGCGCGGATTATTTGTTCATGTTGAGAATCGTCACAAGTTCCTTGATGGTCACTATTTCTATAGAATTCATGAAGATCAAATTGAAAAACGTGAAAAGGGCGACGAACAAAATGATGACGAAGATAATGAAGAGGTGAAATCAGTTGATACGAACACTTCAAAGACCTTTGTGCTAAGTCAATCTTTGAAATATGATCTGGACCCTAATAAGAACTCTTACAGAAGGGAGATCATCAAAGTTCACTATGATACTGTGCATAATCCAAATCATTGTTTCCATGTCAGATTAGAATGGATGACTGCAACTCCAAAACTGATTGAAGATAGCATCAATAGTTGGACTAGGATGTGTGAAAGATATGGATTGAAATTAGTTGAGACACCATGGACTGAATTATGTGAAATCCCAAGATTGAACCCTTTCCATTCTTTTGTCGATATAAGACTGGCTATAAATCCATGGGATATCATGAATGAGTTCTATGATGAGGACTTGATGAGTTTCAATAAGTTTTACTACCATATCTATCTACTAGAATACTCAGGATTCTTGATGGATAATAGAGCGTCGCTGTTCTTCAAAAATGGGAAATCAACAAACTCTTCATCTTTCAAGTTTGATATTGTTTATTCATGGGGAAAACCAGAGTTCAAATACGCCCAATATATTCATCAGACTGGGGCATATATCGCAGAAATCAGGGACACCGGTGACTTATTCCTTGCTCCAAATAACACGCATATTGCCAGGGTCAATGTTGGTGTCAGTGTTTCTACGCAACAACAAGCTCCTAACTACGTGCTGGATTCACAAAAAGTGATGCTGGAGTTTAGATCAACATGTCTCGATTCAGCAAAACTGAAAAAGATCTTCTTGGAGGCGAAAAGAAAATATTTTATGAATGTTGATGCATTGAATGTGAACAATCCTAGTCCATTGAGTCCGAATGACGCTTGAACGTATCATACACTAGTTGATTGAAAGATGGGCGAAATAATGACAATAAATGATGCTATGATGAACTACTAAGACTTTAAAGTGTAGAGGTAATTTATATTCACTGCTACTTATTCGTGATTGCAAAAAAAATCTATTTAGCAACTCTTTGAGCAATCTTGATGGTATCAGCCAGGACACCAGCTGCAGTAACTTCAGCACCTGCACCTGCACCTTGAACAATCAATGGGTTGTTGTAACGTTTAGTCTTGATGGAGACAACGTTATCAGAACCTTTCAAAGAAGCGAAAGGATGAGAGTATGGATATTTCTGGATCCCAACAGAAACAGTGTTGTTTGGAATATCGACCTTACCAACAAATCTCAAAACCTTTCCTTCAGCAGCGGCGTCATCTTTGATTTTTTCAATGTCATAATCGTACTTTGGTAATTTCTCCATGAACTCAGTAGCGGATTCAATTGGTTCCAAATCCTTTGGAATCAATGATTGAACTGGGAAGGAAGTTGGGGATTCAACTTTGAAACCTGCTAGTCTAGCAACGATAGTAACTTTTCTAGCAACGTCCAACCCGTTTAAATCATCTCTTGGATCTGGTTCAGTGTATCCTAATTTCTTAGCAACAGAGACAACATCAGAGAATTTGACAGGTTCGTAAGAGCCCGGAGGACCTGGTCTTGAATATTCGTTAAAGATATAAGACAACGTACCTGAGAAGATCCCTTCAATGGTTTCGATTTGATCACCAGTGGATACCATGTCGTTGATAGTACCAATGATTGGTAAACCGGCACCAACTGTGGCTTCGTGGTAGACGAGACCTTGTTTGTTGAAGAGGGAGTTCCAAGTGGCCAAGTCGCTGGAGAAAGCCTTTTTATTAGGAGTGGCGACAGAGATACCGTTTGCGACAAGTTCAGGATAGCTTGAAGCAATGGAAGCATCGGAAGTGTTATCAACTAGGATGACAGGCGATGGTGAAGCCTTTAGGAATTTTAGTAGTTCAGCAGTGGACAAGTTTTGTTGAGATGCGGAGGAGACAACTGAGTTCCAGTCAGAGATGTCAATTGGCTTGTAGTCAGTGGAGATGACTGATTTTTGGGATCTTGCAATCAAGATAACATTGTATTTGATTGATGATTTGAGTGCACTCAATTGGTTTAAGAAGGCAGAACCGACAACACCGGTACCTTATTCAACAACAAGTTAGTGCCAAAAGCGGTGTTGATCAATTACTTAATAGACTCACCAATGATGGCTAAATTGACAGAAGACATCTTGTTATAGGATAGAAACTAACTGTATTTAATCCCCAGTGTCAAGAGAATAGTCATCGGCAATTTGTACTCGACAATAACATCCGGACACCAATTTCAAGCTATAAAACGTTTTCGAGATAGCTCGCGAATTTGTTCTATACATGTTTTTCTGTTTTCTGTTTTTGCCTTCCTATACAACAAAAAGATCAACATCAACACCAACCTCGATCAGCTTTCGCTCCCTAAATCAACCCATTGCCTCTCAAATAAAGTCAATTCATTTACATACAAGATGGTGTTGGAGGCTGTGATGATCGTGATCGACAACTCCGAGTTCACGAGAAACGGAGACTATCCTACAAGCCGTTTCGATGCCCAACTAGACACTGTGGATCTCCTTTTCCAATCCAAGATCAATTCAAATCCAGAAACGAGTGTTGGGCTGATGGCTTCTGCTGGAGATGGACCTCAAGTCCTTTCCACGCTTACCGCAGATTATGGGAAGATTCTTTCAGGTCTTCATGAGACAAAGATCCAGGGAGAGTCGCATTTCGCCACCGCCATTCAGGTTGCTGCGTTGGCATTGAAACATCGTCAGAACAAAGTGCAACATCAGCGGATCGTGGTCTTTGTTGCAAGTCCCGTGAAGGAGTCAGAGAAAGAGTTGGAAAAATTGGCCAAGAAGATGAAGAAGAACAGTGTGGCAGTAGATTTTATCAATTTTGGTGAAGAATCTGTCAATACTTCTAAATTGGAGAAATTCATTTCTCTTGTGAACAATCAAGATAACAGTCATTTGGTGACTGCTCCACCTGGATCAAGAATGCTCTATGAAGTTGTTGCTGCATCTCCAATTATCATCGGAGAGGGCCAAGAGGGTCAGGATTTCGGTGGTGCTGGTGGAGATTTCGATTTTGGTGGTGATGCCGGGATGGACCCTGATTTGGCCTTGGCTTTACGTTTATCATTAGAAGAGGAGCAGGCGAGACAGGCAAGAGAGGCCCAGGAGGCCCAGCAGCCTACGATGGAGACTATTGAAGAGAGAGATGGGAATACTAATGGTGAAGGGGAGAATAACAACAACAATAACGAAGACTCCCACATGGAAGATGCTAGATAGAAAAAGAAGAGGACGAGAAGAGAATACAGAGATGAGAAAATAGTGTTTCCACTGTAGAAAGAAGTTTGGCTGGCTGCTTTGTATATAATGACAATACTTTACTACTGCCAGAACATTAGCCGAAAAGGAAAACAAAACACCAAGCGAATAAAAATGGAGAAGTGATCCAGGCGAAGAAAGCCACATGCTTGTATTAGACTGTGTGCATGTGACTCTCGTGGTTTTGTCTTGTGATCACTCCATATTTTAGCGATTGTATGGCAGTTAGATTTTTTCGCTGTATTGCTTTTGGTGTCAGAATTTCTTTTTTTTTAGGCGAGACACCACATCTATAAAATATTGCAGATTTGCTTATTTTTCTCGAGAATTTGTGGAATTTCAGCGTGTAAAGAGCTCCATTGATCACTGTCACCGTGCTGAAACGATTCTGGTGCTCGATTTCTGGTTCCACAATGCATGACAATGTACCGTCCTTGGAGTCCCTGGTGAATCAGTGTTGCGAGGATTACTACAACAAGCTCACGGACCCTAGCAGTAGTAGTGCTGCTCTCAACTCCAACAACAACAATAACAATAGCAACAGCTTTTCATACCAAAAATTTAGAGATTTCATCACATCATCACACTGTCAGGAGAACCTCAAGTTCCTCATAGAGATATACCATTACGAGAAGATTTGGAACAGAATATTCAAGAGACAGTCCTCCATTCTCAAATGCAAAGACGAAAATGCAAGAAAACAATCCATACATGAGCTTAGAAAGCAGTCAGTGCACTCAATAATCCGTCGTCAGTCCATAGCTGAAGTACCTGAAGAGAGAATGGACTCGATACACTCTCTGGATGAGAACGACATTAAGAATCTTGTGAACGATCTTACAGCCACCGATCTGAATGCCGATCAACAACAACCACAGCCCAACAAGGACGAGAATGACCATAATGAGCATCAAGATCATCACCATCACCAACATAAACATAATCACTCACAGAACAGCTTAGATCCGGTACCGTTGAGAGCATCACATTCCAATCCACAATGGAACAGTCTGTTCAAAGTTGCTTATTGTGAACCACAACATGAATGTGAATGTAATGAGCATGAAAATACACCAAGTGAATCGGAGTTCAATGAGTCGATTCTGGAGTTTGAGATAAGAGAGCAGCTGAAAGATGAGCTATTTGACAAGTTTCAATACATCATCACCTACTATGTTTTGAATAATTCCCCTTATGAAATCAACCTACCCAACGATGTCTATGCAAATTTGGTCAAAGAATATGAAAACTCAAAGATACTGTACCATAGTCCGTTAGTGTTACTACCTGCTAAAGTGGCTGTTTTACAGCTACTAAGAGAGAATATCTATTACAAGTTTTTATCACAACAAGAGAGACAGATCGAGGAAACTTCCAAAGTAACAATCACATCAACTGCTCCAAAGAAGGATGTTGAGATTGAACTAACTTCTACATCTGATCCAATTCCAATAACTGCACCTTCGCCAGCCAATTCTAAACCCTCTTTCGAAATGAAAAGAGCATCAACACCTGTTTCCTCTTTATCAAACTTCCTCAACAAATACCACATCAAGTTCCCCAACAACTCAGCACCATCAACATCGAACAATTCATCAAACTCATCTGTATTGGAGAAAGAGCTTACTTTCTCCGTATCCCCAGATGACAAAACCGAAATACATCAGGGAACAAGAGAATTAAAATTTGAAACCAACAATACTAATAACAGCATCATCAATACAATCCCGACACACCCTCATCGTCATGATATTCATAGCATCAAGGCTCCATGTGGAGTGGAACCAACTTTGAATGATTTCTCTCCATCACCTCCGAAACATCAACATAATTGGGGGAAAGTATTCAAATTCAAGAAAAGGAAAAGTTGATCAAGAACAATTGATCTCAATCAATGGCTAGATATTTACATTTCTACTATTTAAAGGCGTTTTAAAAAGAACAATTTGCAGTTAATATGATTCATCGAACTTTCTTTAGTAGTTTCATTTATTCCCTAGGCTCGGTCTAGAGACTTTTAAGTCCTCAAATTCAGCCTATAGTCTCGATTTGGGCCTCAATATATCATTTTGAGACTCAGTCGCGAAGTCGTTCTATACTTGTTTTTTTTTTTTCAAAATTTGACTCGCGCAGTATTGCTTATCGCATCGGTATTAAATTCAGAAACCTTTAAACAATTCATTCTATTCACTTTTTGAACATTTAAAAGATTGAAGCTCAACAATGAACACACAAACAGTCGGGATCCTCGGTGGTGGCCAATTAGGTCGTATGCTTGTTGAGTCAGCCCATAGACTCAACATCAAAACCATCATTTTAGATGCTCCAAACTCACCTGCAAAGCAAATAAACTCATTAGACCCTCATGTTGATGGTTCATTTTCTGATCCAGTAGCTATCAGAAAATTGGCCGAGAAATGTGATGTGCTTACTGTGGAAATTGAACATGTTGATGCTGATGCCTTACAGAAAGTTGTTGATGAATTGGGGATCAAATGCTACCCATTGCCTGAAACTATCAAGTTGATCCAGGACAAATATCTACAGAAGAATCATTTGATTAAGCATGGTATTCAAGTTGTTGAGTCTAAAGCAGTGGAATCTACTAAGGATGCTCTTGAAGCCATGGGTGATGAATTCTCATATCCATACCTGTTGAAATCAAGAACATTGGCCTATGATGGTCGTGGAAACTACGTTGTCAAATCTAAAGAAGATGTTACTGAAGCATTGAAAGTACTTTCAAATCGTCCACTATACGCTGAGAAGTTTGCGCCATTTGTTAAGGAATTGGCAGTCATGGTTGTTCGTTCCATTGATGATGAAGTCTTTGCATACCCAACTGTGGAAACTATTCATGAAAACAATATCTGTCACTTGGTTTACGCTCCAGCAAGAGTCCCTGATACTATCCTATTGAAGGCACAACTATTAGCTAAGAATGCAGTCAAATCTTTCCCTGGCTGTGGTATCTTCGGTGTTGAGATGTTCTTACTACCAACTGGAGACCTACTCGTGAATGAGATTGCCCCAAGACCTCACAATTCAGGTCATTATACCATTGATGCCTGTGTCACTTCACAATTCGAAGCTCACATCAGAGCAGTCACAGGATTACCACTACCTAAAGGGTTTACTGAACTCTCCACCACAAACACTAATGCAATCATGTTGAACGTCCTCGGAACCAAGGAACCAAATGGTGAATTGGAAGCTTGTCGTCGTGCTTTAGAAACTCCAGGGAGTTCGGTCTATCTATACGGGAAAACAACAAGACCTGCCAGAAAAATGGGACACATCAACCTTGTTTCTTCATCGATGGATGAAGCTGAACGTCGTTTGGAATTCATCATGGGTCATTCGTCCTCATTGACTACTTCTGAAACAGACTCCAAACCAAAACCATTAGTTGGTATAATTATGGGTTCTGATTCTGATCTACCAGTTATGTCCAAAGCTGCTGATATCCTCACAAAATTCAAAGTCCCATTTGAAGTCACCATTGTTTCTGCTCATAGAACTCCTCACAGAATGTCCAAATACGCCATTGAGGCATCACAACGTGGTATCAAAGTAATCATTGCCGGCGCTGGTGGTGCTGCTCATCTACCGGGTATGGTTGCTGCCATGACTCCTTTACCTGTTATTGGTGTCCCTGTCAAAGGATCCACTTTAGACGGTGTTGATTCTTTGCATTCCATCGTGCAAATGCCTAGAGGTGTTCCTGTGGCCACTGTGGCTATCAACAACGCCATGAATGCTGGTTTATTAGCTGCCAGAATCTTAGGTGTCAAGTTTGATGAATACTTACAGGAAATGGAAGGATTCTTGTTGAAACAAGAGGAGGAAGTGTTGGAAAAGGCAAAAAGATTGGAAACTGTCGGTTATGAAAAGTATTGATCACCTACATAGATAAATCATGAAAACATAGAGCAATCAAAAGGTTTCACTGTAGCTTCTACATTGGTGAATATCATCATGCGTAGTATTAAATAATATATTACCAATTGGATGGCTTAAAGTCTAGAAGTTACATCATCAACATAGTTTATCATAGCCTCAACCTGAACAGCGATTGATTCAACGTGAGGCCAGAATCTTCCATGAACTTGTATAAATTTTGAGCAGAGTCTGATTTTATCATTCAAATTCATTGGATTGAAATTCTCCTTGATTTGTTTATATTTTTCCTCGTGAATCACGATGGGAATGGATCTATCACCATTCATCTGCTGCGTCTTAACCCCATTAACACGGGCCTCGATCTTGACGAACCCATGTTCCACACCCATGTTCCCATCAATAGCTTCTCTAATGGAGATCAACTTGGTCAAAACAATAGAAGATATCAATACCGTAAGAGCATTGGCGACAACACCTATTGAAAGTATAGGGTATTGTAACCAAACATCAGGGTACTCACTATACATTTCAGCACGAGCACTGATTGTAGTTCCTGGTTGTGAAAAGGAATCGATCCACCAATTTTCATTAGATTTCAATGAAGAGATTTCTGAAGCTGGCGTGAAGTTCAACGGACCACCGACAACGGTGATTGGAGTGTTTGAATCGTCATTCTCCACAATCTTACCTAGACCAATCTCCAATAGTCTTACTGCATCCAAAGCAGAAAGGAATGCTTCAAGATAGTGTAATAGTTGTTCAGGTGATAAAGACAAACAAGCACTTGCAACATCTTCAAGTTTGGATCCGTATAATGCGTTGAAGAACTCATTTGAGTTCGAACTTATTGATTGTTCACGGGGCTTGATCAGCAACATGTTTGAGCATTGAGTCACGTTGATGTTTAACTTC